>WWET01000273.1:648217-678255 GCA_011038615.1 Limnodynastes dumerilii
CCCTGTCATGTTTTGTGCCAACTTTCATTTGAACCTCTCTCTGCCTATTACATATGTCCACCCTTTTATATCCCCCTTATTTATTATTTTTCTTTATATGCCTATATTTCAAACCATCATTTTTATTTTCCTTTCTTGGTATTCTGCATTCTGTTGTCATCTACTTCTTTCTCCTACACCTAATTCTTCCTCCTTGTCCCCTCCATGTGTTCCTATTTCAGCCACTAGCTCTGCACATTTGGAGGACCTTGCATACCTGGATGAACAGAGACACACCCCCCTCCGTACCTCGTTACGAATGCCACGTCAGACCCTGGCCGGACCACGCACCCCTCAGGATCTGCGAGGTGAGAGCAGGATAAAATAGACGGCGGTATATACATAACATATCAACGCTTATGTCGCACTAAACGTTTTTCTCCTAAAGGTAGCAATATTTTTGACATGGTTTTTGTACAGATGATGTGGTTTAATATGCGGTGTACACAGCTATTGTGGCTTAGAGACAGGATAAATTATACTTATGTTAGTTTGCAGATAGGTATCTTTTTTGTCATACCATTTAAAAATATCATTGAGAATTCTGCTTATAAATCTCTTCTCTGTTTCCAGTTCGGTTTGCTCCCTACAGGCCCCCAGACATCTCCCTGAAGCCCCTGCTCTTTGAAGTCCCCAGTATCACCACAGATACCACTTTTGTTGGCCGGGACTGGCTTTTCCATGAAATAGATGCACATCTGCAGAGTGAGGATGAGGCTGTGAATCGGGGTGTGGTGATATGCGGCAACATTGGCTTTGGAAAAACCGCCATCATCTCTCGGCTGGTATCCCTGAGCTGTCATGGGACACGAATGAGACAGATCACATCTGAGAGCCCACATGCTTCTCCAAAGCGTGAGTGACTGTTATGGGGTTGCCAGTGTTTCTATGTTTCTATGTTTCTATGTTTCCCAATGGAAAAAAATGCATATATGTGTCATACGTATTCCAAAATATGCTGCTTACACAGCCAGGACCCATAGAAAGGGCAATAGTGGAACCACATCCAGTGCACTATCCAGATACTGACAATTCTGTGTATGTGCAGCACTAAGCTGTCAACTGCTGCCAATTTTTTTTTTTCCATTATTAACAGTGCTCAGCAACTGCCAACCACTGACAGCTTAACATTGTTTCTACTGGCTAGTCTCGGGTTACTTTTAAGAGATACTACAGTGTTCTCCCCAGGGTCTTTCCAGCTTTCAGTCTTGGCTGCCCTCCGATGGGCTATAAAGGCTTTCCGGAACTGCTGCAACCTTCCCTATCAGAAGGAGGACAACTACTGTCAGCTGAGACTCATATACTAGTCAGCTGGGACTCATATAGTACCTGCAACTTCCTTCGGTGTGATGCTGGCATGACCTAAAGTCACGTCAGAGTCATTCACACACAGAGGAGTAAAGCAATTATATGAGAAGTTCTAAAGAGAGAGGCTGGGGATTGGATGTTTGGATACACTCAAAGCAGGGGGACATTTGATGACTGGAGACACAAAGGGGGGGATACATTATGGCAGGAGAAACAAGAGGGTAAGATTTGATAACTGGAGACACACAAGGGAGAGGATGTCGGATGGTTGGAGACACACTGGGGATGGGGGGTTGATTTTGATTGCTGGACACACCAGGGGAAGAGACTGGATGATTGTATCACACTACCTCCATCCAGCTACTATTTCATACCACCTGGCTGGCTAAATTTTCTGGGGAGAACACTGTACTATATTAATTGACATGTGTTGCTGTAAAACAAAAAGCTAATTTATCAGAGCAGGCTCACAATCTTTATATATTCAATGAACTCTGTATGTGTTTATACCCAGATTCAGAGGCCAATCGCGATCTTACACAGTCAGGGCAGAGTCACACTGGTATCTCCAGTGGGAGCTGTCCAGGAACTCCTGAAATGCGTAGGAGGCAAGAAGAAGCCATGAGAAGGATAGCAGCACAGGTATTGCTTTTGTGTCTCCATCAGTCTCTCTATATCAGTGTGTGGGCTACACTTACCTGAGCACAGGATCAGCTTGGACTATGTTTCTTGTATTAACATTGATCTAGATGTGTTGTCTATTGCACAGTCATCTATATATCATTGTCCTTTAGGATGTATAAATACTTTGCATGGTGATGCTGACACTGTTGGTGCTCTGAAAATAAGGGCTAATAATAATAACATGCTAATCTGCATTGACATGAAGCTGTGCGTGATCAGCAGGTTGAGAATGTGTGGACAATACCCCCATGACATAAGGCATTGTGTGTATTCATTTGCAGAGACACGTCTGTATGTTTTATTGTAGTGGGATGATGCGGGTCTCTACTTATGCTGGTTTAGTGGGGTTCAGATTATGTTGAAGTGGGTGGAAACATTAAGTTGCACGATGCCCTGGTTTATTTATTATAACTACAATGCACTTGGATATTTCTGTTTGTTCCCTTTAGGTGGTGGCGTATCACTACTGCCAGGCTGACAATGCATACACCTGCCTAGTGCCTGAATTTGTTCACAATGTAGCCGCTCTGCTGTGTCGCGCCCCTCAACTTGTATCTTACCGGGAGCAGCTATTACGTGAACCGCATCTACAGAGTCTACTCAGCCTGCGGTCCTGCGTGCAGGATCCCGCCGCATCCTTTCGGAGGGGTGTTCTCGAGCCACTAGAGAACTTGTACAAAGGTGAGTGAACCTACGTTATTTTATTGTAACAGTACTGACGTGTGTAGCATCACTTAAACACTGACTTTGTCTTCATTATCCAGAGAGAAAGATTCCAGATGAGGATTATATCATCCTTATAGATGGTTTGAATGAGGCAGAGTTCCACAAGCCAGATTATGGAGACACCATTGTGTCCTTTCTAACCAAGATGATTGGAAAGTTTCCCCGTTGGTTGAAGCTCATTGTTACTGTGAGGACCACCTTGCAGGTAATAGTGGCTGTCTGCTCGTTATTTTTCTCTGTATCCTCACAAGTCTTAGGGCCAGATTTACTAAGCTGTGGGTTTGGAAAAGTGGAGATGTTGCCCATAGCAACCAATCAGATTCTAGCTGGCATTCTCTAGTATGTAATATGAAAGTGAGAGCTAGAATCTGGTTGGATGATATGGGCAACATCTCCACTTTTCCAAACCTGCAGCTTAGTAAACCTGGCCCTTATTCTCATTCCTTGCTTTACATCTGTAGTTCTTTTCCCCTAGTCTGTCATTTCATTTTATTGTTTCTACTTGAAAGCCTTTTGTTTTCTTTCATATAGATTTTTTTTTTCCTCTACCTATAGGACATTACCAAACTTCTTCCATTCCACCGGATTTTCCTGGATCGACTGGAAGAAAATGAGGCCATAGATCAGGACCTGCAGGCCTACATCCTGCAACGCATCCATAGCAGCTCAGAAATCCAAAATAATATCTCCCTCAATGGAAAGATGGACAATACCACATTTGGAAAACTCAGTTCCCACCTCAAGACATTGAGCCAAGGCTCCTACCTGTACCTGAAGCTTACATTTGACCTCATAGAGAAGGGCTACCTGGTACTGAAGAGCTCCAGTTATAAAGTGGTTCCTGTGTCACTGTCTGAGGTCTACCTCTTGCAGTGTAACATGAGGTTTCCTACACAGTCCTCCTTTGAAAGGGCCCTGCCTCTCCTCAATGTTGCTGTTGCCTCTCTTCACCCACTGACCGATGAGCACATCTTTCAGTCCATCAATGCCGGCAGTGTGGATGGAGGTCTGGAGTGGGAAGACTTCCAGCAGCGTATGGAGAACCTTTCCATGTTTCTGATTAAGAGAAGGGACCTGACACGAATGTTTGTACATCCCTCCTTTAGGGAATGGTTAATATGGAGAGAAGATGGAGAGAAAACAAAATTTCTGTGTGATCCGAGGTAAGTGAAGTCATTAGCCACAGTCTTGTGTGTGATAAATCCCTAGTATATGATCAGCCATAGAGAAGACATGTTATTATACACACACAAGTCCCATTTGTAAAACACTTAGTAAAATAATATTGTTGGATTCTATAACAAATTATTCTTACATGTCCTAAATTTTCACCTATGGAAGGAATTCAATCTTAAGTCGTGGTGTATAATATTTCACATTTCTTTGATTGTACAAAGTTAATAGCAGTTTCAGTGTTCACTCATGGGATCTTCCTATAAAATCCACTGCCATTAGGTAATTGCTACAAGAGGGTTTGTGAAGACATGCTATAAGATTATTTAAAATAAAACAATATAAGTTAATTGTCTTAAGTGGTTTTGCCACAGTCTGGTAAAGCATTCTTCTAAATTAGCAAAACTGACCCGTTTTCTTACTCGTTGGCATGTATATTTTAATATTGGATACATTAAATATGGCCCCTTCTATTTGGCACAAGATAAAACAAAAACACTGGCACTAATTATACTAAAAGTCAATTGTAAAATATACAAAGGTATAACTCAAAATGATAAGTCCACGGTCTCTAGCAGCTGCAGTATATAGGAACCTATCAAACAGTCCCACAAGTGAAAAAGACAAACAAAAACAAATACCGAGCTGTGCTATGGGACAATGTAAAATGTAATACATATCTAAAAATCAAATAACACAATGCTTGAGTAATAGCAGGTAAGCACTGGTTGAAAATAAAATGATTTATTAATATAAAACACAAATAAACTGTTGAATGGCAATCATGTCATCAGTTTCATGTAGAACTTATATATACGCCACTCATAAAGGACAATAAGGGACTAGATTTACTAAACTGTGGAAAGGAAAAAAAGAGATGTTTCCCATAGCAACCAATGAGATTGGTCATCTAGAATCTGATTGGTTGCTATGGGCAACATTTTCACTTTTTCTTTTCCACAATTTAGTAAATTTAAAAGTCAAAAGATGTTCAAGCGCATAACTACAGTATCACTATATACAGAACCCCATAGATCACAGATAATACAGTCAGTTTTTGGAAGATGGATAATATACCCCAAAGATTCGGTACTGGAACTGTCCCTTGTGGATGGATACACACTGGAGAGACCTCTGAGGTGGCCAAGGAGTGCTACAGGAAATGATTACAGTGATGGACTGATATACACAAACTTAAACCTCTCTCTGACATACTAAGTCCTGAGTGACTGCTTTACATCTTGATTTATAAGCTGTAAGGCTAATAGGTTCTCTGCATTACAATTTCTTAGAAATAATAATAATATTGTGGCTTTAAATATTTATATCAATGCATAGATTTAAAAACTTTGTTTAAAAAAAAAAACCTTTCAACAAATGGGTTTTAACTATTAGACACAACAATATTGTATATGGATCATTTAAACTGACATTAATATAATATTAACATTTAGTAACTAGTTGCCATGTTTTGCAGAATAAACGTGTTGTTTTGGTAAATAGAGGAGTGTGCCCTCTGAATTCCACATGTTTATTGCTATTTGAGGCTAATGCTTCCTTTTCTTTCACTTTCCAAAAGTTCTATATGACACGACATTCCGTCCTTGTGTGCACACACTATGTACCATCTGCTTTTATGGCCCAACTACATTGGGGCGTTTTTAATGATCTGTTCTGAATAAAGTAGAAATCTTCTTACTAAATCCTTGTGTCTGAAAATCGCTGATGATGGGTCTTCTCTGCTCCTCTGTGTGTGCTTGAGTTATCCATGAGAGTGAGAAAAATGGTAACTCTAGTTTTAATCACACTCCCTGTTGTGTTAATGGCTGCACTATCAGACCTGTGACTGACTCCATATAACGCCACGCTGCGCTGCTGATGGGTGTAAGTGATAACACCGTGTGTTGTCCTTAGGAGCGGACATATCCTGCTGGCATTCTGGTTCTCTCGTCAGGAGGGGAAGCTGAACCGGCAACAGACCATCGAACTTGGACACCACATACTGAAAGCACATATCTTCAAGGTACAACACTACCGGGGAGGGGTACAGTGTTTCTTTGTTCTCTTAGCTCCTAAAACTATTATCCTATTCCTGATTGTCTACAATTCTTCTAAATAGTCTAAACATGTTCTTTTATTCTCCATTTTCCCTCATGCTATCACTTCACAAAACATGTTTTTTAACAGAGGTTTTACACCAACATTTTTATTTATTAGGTCAGTCATTTTCTGCTGGAGATATAACACACAGCATTTAACCTTACTACCTCACAGTTATAGGTACACTCTCCACCAGAGCAGTGTGCGGATGTGTGTGTGATTGTGTGTATGTGGCGGCTTTTCCTCCAACTGCTGTGGCTTTCCTCTCACTCTGCAAACAAATGCTTCAATGCTGTGCATAAACTCTGCGCAATGTATAGACCCTATATAAACAAGTAAATGCTGGAGGATTTGTATCTGGATTCCATGTTTGCTCTTGTTATATAATATGGAATGAGACAGAAAGCTGGTTCCCTGATGGCACCAAAGGAAGAAAAAAAAAATCAGTCTGCCTTTTTCTATAAAGATATTTTCCATATATATCCGCTTAACTGACCTTGTTTTTATTCATCAGCCTCTTGTATATTTTGCAGGGTCTTAGCAAGAAGGTTGGCGTATCCTCATCCATCTTGCAAGCACTGTGGATTTCCTATAGCACAGATGGCCTCTCCATGGCACTTGCATCACTTCGAAACCTCTACACTCCCAACATCAAGGTAATTCTCTGCCAGCCAACACTAAACATGGAATCCTGAAATTAGGGGCGGATGCAAGCTATTTATTCACATTCCCAAGCTATTATCTTCAGGTTTCTTAAGTTGACCTTATATTGTGCAATAATCACGCAGATCAGCTAACAAGCCACTGCTCTGTATAAATATCATATAGTGAAAAGAAATGCCTGCAAAAGATGTTCTGATAAATCCATTCTGCTGGCTTTACGTGATCGTTCGTATATCACCAGTGTTTGACTAAATTAGCAGATAATGAGTGTTGTATATGGCGAGTGATAGAAGAATGTGATTGAAGCATTATGGAATTCTTTGGTCCCTGTCTACTGGACTCCCTTGGGAGAATCAGATCTTCTAAAAAATACTGCTCATGCTGTGACAGTACCAGTGTGTGAGGCCAGTCTGAAGCTATGTATCCAAACTACTAAAACAGCAATCAGAGTGATACAGCAGGAAGAACTGCGAGGGCAATCAGCAGGGGGCATGTGGTTATGCACATTAACAATAAGCTATAACTGTCATTAAATACTCTCAGAATTCATGTTTCCGTGATAACTCTACTTTTATAGTTATTTGCTTTGATGTTCTGTATGTGTGCAGTAACATTACCTTAATACAGTTGTTATAGATGTATTTACTTCAACTGACATGTTTTTGTTTTTTTTTACATCTGCAGGTCAGCCGGCTGCTAATCATGGGTGGGGCAAATGTGAATTACCGGACTGAGGTGCTGAACAACGCCCCTATCCTGTGTGTTCAGGCCCATCTAGGATACACCGAGATGGTGGCACTGCTTCTAGAGTTCTCTGTAAATGTAGACGCTAGCTCAGAGAGTGGCATGACGCCTCTGGGTTATGCTGCGGCTTCCGGTCACCTGACCATCGTCATGCTTCTGTGTAAGAGGAGAGCCAAGGTGAGTAGGCTGCTCGTTAAAAAATAAGGCTTGTGACATCATTCATAAAAGCTGTATTATACAAACATTCACTGACTGAGGAATGGTATATTCGGTTGCAGTTGTAATTGCCTGGGGAGGGGGGTTCTTTCCAATCACACAATCAAAAGAGCGTTTCAGCAGATATCTTACCAGTGTGTACTGTCCAAAGATCTCCTAATAGACACAGTGCACACTTTCAAATAGCAAATGATATCTTTCCATGGCTGATCTGGCATATTAGGAGCTCCAAAAGATCACAGGCTGTTTTAGTACACGGTACACACTGGTGAGATATCTGGTGAAACGGTCTATTCATTGTGTGATTGGAAAGATTATCTTTCGAAAAAGCCCCAGTGTTTACCCAGCCTAAGTGGGTGTTGTCAGTGTCAGCTATGGGTCTTTGGTATAAATCTCCATTGTACAGGAGAGACCAAAATGGAAAGAGACGAGTGTGGTGGGAAGGGAACATATCATTATAACATGATGCTTTCTTATTCTGCTGTACTCTGCTTGCCAGATTCAGAGCAGGAGGGGAACTCTATCACCTTATCATACACATCTCCACTCTCTCCTCACAATGCTATGTTCCTGCACTACTAATACAGCTCTACATCTATACTGTACATGTCCTGTGTATATATAAGGTTATATTTACAGGGCAGGAAAAGTGATATTTAATGATGTCACAAAAAACAGTAAATATATATTAAACAACATAATAATAAAGCTTAATATTTGCTTAGTAATTTTATATAGTGTTTTCAACTGGTATGAAAATTGTTTTGCTATAACACAGCAACGTCTTGGTTATTAAGCAATGTAATTTATGTAAATGATGTTATGCTGGAACCCGGTAATGAAGAGGGCCCTGGCATTGCTGCTGATTAGTGTCTTGAGGGTGGATTCACTTGATAATTGCTGCTGCGGAACGTTTAATAATCAGAGCCACCCTCCAGATTCAGTGTGTGCTGTCTTATGTTGATTCATGGAATGCTTCCCTCTTGTACCTTGTTACAGCTTGTTATTCTAGTAGAATAAGAGGTCGCAGTACATGTTTTTAGCCAGAGTAACAATATTCCTCATTACATGTGTACTAATGGGGGTTCAGCACATGACTAAGTGAATGCAAGTCATATGCATTAAGACCTGAACTATGAGGCAGAGTGTGACATCAACCTTCATTCTCTACATAAAGCTATTAAACTGTCCAAATACGAATGAATATATATATCATCAGTGCTATACGAATGAATATATATATCATCAGTGCTATACAGGCTAACCGGAAGTATAGGTTGCCTGTATGTATGTAAACTTACTGTTTGCCTGTATAGCACAGATGGTAGATTGGTGTCTTGAGGGTGGATTCACTTGATAATTGCTGCTGTAGCATATTTCGTTATTAGTCGCACAATAAATCACAAATTGCTATTATAATGGGCAGACTTAATTCATTACAAAAGGGAGAAATAGTATTAAAATCCATGTGTGCTCTAGAGCTCTCACCTTGTAGGTGGCTCATGTATGGTCATCCTCATGCCAGTGCATTGAGACATGCTGGCATCTGGCTCATGTATGGTCATCCTCATGCCAGTACATTATCTGACATGCTGGCAGCTTGTAGGTGGCTCGTGTATGGTCATCCTCATGCCAGTACATTGAGACATGCTGGCATCTGACTCATGTATGGTCATCCTCATGCCAGTACATTATATGACATGCTAGCAGCTTGTAGGTGGCTCATGTATGGTCATCCTCATGCCAGTACATTATATGACATGCTGGCAGCTTGTAGGTGGCTCATGTATGGTCGTCCTCATGCCAGCACATTATTTGACATGCTGGCAGCTTATAGGTGGCTACCAAAATATGTGAAATAAACTATTTATTTTACTGTATAATCTTTGGAATGGAATGCATAGAGCGCGTCTATGTTAAGAACACATTGACGATTTAACAACAGATGAGAATCACTATGGTTAAGATTTAAATCCATAAAGACCTCAGACTCTTTATGATCCTTAGTTTCCTTGAATTAAGGATATTGGGGTAGATCCTGAACAACGTTTGCAGTACGTTTGTTCGCGTAGCGAATTTTCGCGTACGTAAATTTGCTACGCTACCCTTAACACACCCCCTGCACGGACGTATTTTGTGAAAATACGCTACCCAAACCCTATGTGTGCTCTAGAGCTCTCACCTTGTAGGTGTCTCATGTATGGTCATCCTCATGCCAGTGCATTGAGAC
Organism: Limnodynastes dumerilii; assembly: GCA_011038615.1. Lineage (NCBI taxonomy): Eukaryota > Metazoa > Chordata > Amphibia > Anura > Limnodynastidae > Limnodynastes > Limnodynastes dumerilii. The sequence goes on from WWET01000273.1 coordinate 658,101, forward strand.
ATGCTGGCATCTGGCTCATGTATCGTCATCCTCATACCAGTACATTGAGACATGCTGGCATCTGGCTCATGTATGGTCATCCTCATGCCAGTACATTATCTGACATGCTGGCAGCTTGTAGGTGGCTCGTGTATGGTCATCCTTATGCCAGTACATTATATGACATGCTGGTAGCTTGTAGGTGGCTCATGTATGGCCGTCCTCATGCCAGTACATTATATGACATGCTGGCAGCTTATAGGTGGCTCATGTATGGTCATCCTCATGCCAGTATGACATGCTGGCAGCTTGTAGGTGGCTCGTGTATGGTCATCCTCATGCCAGTACATTATATGACATGCTGGCAGCTTGTAGGTGGCTCATGTATGGTCATCCTCATGCCAGTACATTATTTGACATGCTGGCAGCTTATAGGTGGCTACCAAAATATGTGAAATAAACGATTTATTTTACTGTATAATCTTTGGAATGGAATGTACGGAGCGCGTCTATGCTAAGAACACATTGACGATTTAACAACAGATGAGAATCACTATGGTTAAGATTAAAATCCATAAAGACCTCAGACTCTTTATGATCCTTAGTTTCCTTGAATAAAGGATATTATGTTAATTCCAAGCATGGTTATTAAGTTACCATCACTGGTGGAAAAGCCCCTTACTTAACCACTACTCTTTCAGTAACACCCTGAACCTACTATTATACCTCGGTATGCTGTCTTATTCTGATTCATTAATAACCTTGCTCTTGTACAATGGTAAAACTCATTACTCTGGTATAATCAGCGGTCGTGAAAATACACCTCATAACATTTTAAGGAGTATTTTTGGCCAAAGAGGAGTATGTTGAATGCAAGTCAAATGTCATAAGAATTGAGGGTCAGATCCTAATTTACACAGAACAGCCCCTTTTGGTACAGCTGCACATGCCTTAGAGCTGCAGTACCAGGACAGAATTCTGGATCCAGGATCTGTCCTGTACTAAATCCAGTAGCAGGTTGGGACAGAGCAGGTAGGGTGAGCTGGCCTAAATCTATAGAAGCGAGGGGAGTGCCCTCTTATTGCCTGTACGGTACTTTGCCTGCAGCGGATTGCTGATGAGGCCTGGATCCGGTCAATTGTTATTAAGTAATATATGACGTAAGACTTCAGTCTCCATATGAAGCTATTAAACTGTCCATGTTTTTAAAAAATAAAAAAATTCAAGACCTCTTCTGAAAGCCTATACTTTCCATTTGCCTGTGTAGCACAGATGGTAGAGAACTGTATTAGCAAAGGGCATAGCAGGGTTGCTGACTTTCTATTTCAGGAGATGATGCCGTTGTGGGAATGGGGATTAATGACGCGCCCTGAAGCCCTGCCCATCAATCCTGCTATTCATAGTGTTATTGGGGGATGAGTTGGGACATGATGCAAATGATGTCATCAAGCCCTGCCCAATACCTAGTAACACTGGGGGATAGATTTACTAAGCTGCAGGAAAGGAAAAGTGGAGAGTAGTTGACTTTTTCTAGTATGTAACAGGAAAGAGAGAGACAGTATCTGAACGGTTGCTATGGGCAACATCTCCACTTTCCTTTCCCGCAGCTTAGTAAATCTAGCCCTAGAAATTATAGTATTGATACTAAGGGGGCATAAACTCACAGCCTCTAGTCCATTGTGCGAGATCTGCCTGCTATTAAAGATACCTGGAGAAATGCTGGAATTTTGGCTTTCATACTATAAGCTATTGTAGATTTTTTTTTTTTGTGCTTTCTCATATTGTCTATTAACCTTATTAATGCTTTATTGCAGGATTGTTTCCTTTACTTTTGTACTTAGAATGAGTTGGATTTCTATAGGGACAGAGTGCAAGTGTATGAAACCACAGTCCTGAATGTTAATAATGCAGGATCTGTACTCTAATGGTAGCAAGAAGACACGTTTTTTGTTTTTACGACTGTATTTTGAGACATGTTCCCTGCACACAAACACCCTGCTGCGGGCAGTGCCATGGAGGAAGAGCTGCATCCGTTGCACACTCTGTCCTCACCCCCGCATCTGCCAGTGTCTGGGAACCTTCCCAAACCTGCAGGTTAATTGCTTGACAGCAAACTGGCTACCAGACAGCAAAAAGAAGAAAAAATGGAAGTGCAGCAGAATGGAATCAGCAATCACTGAGATCTTTCTTTTTTCCTCTTTATCTGTTCTATTTTTCCCTGGCCTTATGCTGGTTTTTTATCTTACCTTTCCATGACTACAGGTGGATCTCCTTGATAAGAATGGACAGTGTGCATTGGTCCATGCTGCTCTACGGGGCCACCTGGAGGTAGTAAAATACCTCATCCAGTGTGACTGGACAATGGCCGGACAGCAGTCTGGGGTCTTAAAGAAGAGTCAAGCCATCCAACAAGCTCTGATTGCAGCTGCCAGTATGGGATACTCAGAGGTAAGACTGAAGCCTTAGGAATAGTCACGTATTGTTTTGGTTATCATGCGAGAACGGGTTAAGCTTATTTTTCTTATTGTCTGCTGTTTTGCACCCCTCCTGGAGCAATCAGAGCACTAAAATAATAGTCAGGCCTGAACAAGACCTGTCCTGCTGCTTGCTCATGCTGGCAATGGCGGGAGTTGTATCCTTGCATTTTGTAACAGAAGTAAGCAGACAAGACTCATTTCCACCTCCTGAGATCCTGATGGCCAACGTATCGGGAACAAGACTAAACATTTATCTCAGAAAATCTATAGTGAATCCTTCTTCTGAATGTCAAGGAACAATGGACCAGATTCAGAGCTTGAAAATAAGAAAGTTACACCTGGAAAGTTAGAGAGGAAAGTTAAACCATGTTGATTTCAGGGGAGTCATATAAATATTATTCTGCAGGGAGAATACTTTGCTTTTGCTTAATGCACACAGATACTTCACCTTTACACTGTTGTTGAAACATGGGCTGGGAAACATCACCTTTCAATTCTAATACTGTTTGCAACAGAGGAAATTTGACACTCCTGAAATCAACATCATTGTGCCCAGGTGCAACTTTCCTCTCTTATTTTCAAGCTCTGAATCATAATCATTCTGGAAAATAAAATGCGTTTTAAATTAAGTTTTATTACTGGGTCATTAAGCATCTTATTTTTCCAGATTGTGTCCTACCTCTTGGACCTACCAGAGAAGGATGAAGAGGAGGAACAGAGGGCTCAGATCAACAGCTTTGATGGGTTGTGGGGAGAGACAGGTAAGTGTTCTGGCTAAAGGACCATCTGCCCTAAAGGGGGCTCATGAGATGTTTATAATACTGACTGTGCGTCCTGTCTAATTTGGACTCCTTTTAATGTTTATTATAATGTAATACACGTATATCAAGATCCTTTATCCACGTCTCTTCTGCCATCTGCTCTGGTTACAGCGTTAACAGCTGCAGCAGGTCGGGGTAAACTTGAAGTCTGCCGTCTACTCCTAGAGCAAGGGGCAGCCGTGTCCCAGCCTAACCGCAGAGGTGTTGTTCCAATATTCAGTGCTGTACGACAAGGACACTGGCAGGTAATACTCAGCATGATTCCTGTGCCTTGTGATCACTAATACAAGAGCAGGAAAAAGATAACCAAACTCCCATCTGCGTTCTTCACAGATCGTGGATCTGCTGCTTACACATGGGGCAGATGTAAACATGGCAGACAAACAGGGTCGCACGCCATTAATGACTGCAGCATCTGAAGGGCATGTAGCTACAGTGGAGTTTCTGCTGGCACAAGGTTGGTATACATAGGTGTAGTGTATTAGCACATTTACACCACAGGGCTTTATATGCAACTGAATAAAATATTTGCAGTAGTGCACCATTTCACATGGCTTACTTTCTTATGACATATTGAAGAACCCCACAAAATGGCTGCTTCTCCTGGACACATGCTTTATTAGTAAATGTTACCAAATTCACCAAAATGAGGATCCAGGACTGTATGCTGTCCATCCGTGCTTCACGTGTTATTGAATTGTCCTTCTTGCGTTACCTACGGGCTTGCGGCTATAGTCCATACAAGTATTGTAATTCATTGTTGATATGTTTGGGGTATATGTCTTTGGAACTGTATCTTCTCAGGTAGAAATATTTTCACTGCTTGTGAAGAGAAAGTATGTCATTATATTGTCTAATCTAAGAACTGGTTTATTGTCCACCTTTAAGGAGCTTCCATCGGCCTTATGGACAAGGAGGGGCTGACCGCTCTAAGCTGGGCCTGTCTGAAAGGGCACCTCACTGTGGTCAAGTCACTGGTGGAGAGCGGGGCAGCCACTGACCATGCTGACAAAAATGGCCGCACACCGCTGGACTTGGCAGCTTTCTATGGAGATGCTGAGGTGGTGAGTGCGCCCTCTATAGGTTTATGAAGACTATATTAATGCCATTGGTGATGGCGACAGATGCGCCCTGTGTGCTTGATCATGTTACAAGTATTAGATGTAGATGTCTCTATAGTCCCATCAGTGAAGGATTTTATGTGTCTCCTGTCCATCTGCAGGTCCAGTTCCTGGTGGACCACGGTGCAATGATAGAACACGTGGATTACAGTGGAATGCGTCCCCTGGACAGAGCAGTGGGGTGCAGGAATACCTCTGTTGTGGTGGCTCTCCTTAAGAAAGGAGCCAAAATAGGTATGAGAAGGAGTGGTGACATGCCGTCGCCGTGTCCCCAGTAGAAGTGTAGCTGTCAGTGTTAAGTTTCCCATTCTGTTTGATGTCACTATACGTAGGACTTGCATGTTCTTGTCAGCTTCAGCTGCATACTGTGCTTCTGTCACAATCTGGACCTATCAGCACCTATATGTCTATAACCCAGAAGAGCAGCTATTGCTACTGTATTCAAAGTCACCTATGTGCCAACTGCTCTTCATTTACTGTTAACCCTTTTGGTGCTTAGCAAAGTAAAAACTATACCCGCACCAGTGCCGGATTCTGTCCCTGCGTGTGTAAATGTGCATCACTATGGTTAGCTGCGTTCCTCCAATCACACTGCTGCTTGTTGATAATCTGCTGCTCAGACATTAAGCTTCTGTGCTCGCTGCTCTCTCACTCCTGCTACACGGTTTGTTTTTTCTTCCCTGTCACTCCATCTGTTTAATCTCCTCACTCCGCCACTCACTACCTGTGTCTCTGTTGCTTTTGATACCACCTTGTTTTTTCCCCCTCCTTCCCTTATACCCAACTTATACACGACACCACAACCTTTTTCCACTGTTTTTCTCACTCCCTTCCATGTCTTATAAAACTCGTCCTCTGTCCTTAATTTCTTTATCCTCCTTGTGCACAATCCTATCAATCCCTTCCTTCCTTACACTCTTCAATCCCTTTAACACGATTATCACCCTTTTCCACTCCTGCTCTTCTTTCCCACCTACATTTTATTTTCAATTCTGCCCCAATTTGCTGCTTTAAGGCTGTCAGACCTTACCAAGCCGCCCTAAAGGTTAGAACGTGCTCCCCTCTCACAGCTTTGCTCCGCATGCCTAACTAACTGACTTTCCGTCACCTTCTAACACTTATTGACTAATTTAGGCACTGAAAAAAAATAAAAAAAAGCTAGCAACACACTGCAAGTTTTTGTAATAATCATCATTTTTATCAATTGATAAAGGTTTGGAACATTATTGTCTAAGTGTGTACGCTGCAACAAATATGCCTAATTGCATCTTTTAAACTTTATAACGTCCCGATGTTGTTTAAAATTTTCAGTGAGTATGAGGATCACACTCTTCCACACGACTCTTGTGCCTCTCTCTGTACCAGGGCCGCATTTATGGTCGTACATATTTTTAAATAGGGGGTTACAGGAGACAAAATCACATATCTGCCGTTAAAGTAAGAGTAGCGTGTACAGAATCATCGTGAAGCTGATCGGTAGTAACAGTAATATTATTTCATCATTAGAGAAATGATCATTAGAGAAAATTGTAGTGTGTACCCAGCTTTAATGTAAAATGCACCTACCCAAGAGCTTGCTAGCTATATAAAAAGATATATATATTAGGCTAACAGAGATTTATTATGTTAAAGTGGATCCCCCTAGTGGCTACTTTGTTGTCCCCCTTTTTTGATGAGATGACACACCTAGAGATACTGTATAGCCAATGGTACTGTCCAAAGTGCTGAATTCTCATTTGTTGCGGAAAAGCTTACTAATTTTTAGTTTAATATATCTTTTGATGATGAGTATAGACTATAGACTAAACATAACTGTAAATAGTAGAAGCTTACAGCGATTTACTTGTGCTAGTTTAATATTCCGTATACACAGGGAAAGATATATAACACAGGATTAAATGAAATACTGAAACCTCAGAGTTTTTTTTGAATACTTAAATATTATGCCTCAATTTTTACATGTGTTGCAACAATTATGAATGAACAGTACATGCTTCTACATATAATTTACAAAATAGAAATTCACCCTATAGTGAAACTACCCTATAAATGATCCAAGCAAACAATGATTGCATCACTGCTCTTCATTGGCTAGATTATGCAAACAAAGGACTAATCAAATTTCAGCCATTCTAAGGGTGTTATTCTATTGATCCCCCTTCCCAGTAGTGTAATTGGTACCTGACATTTAGCTTTGCATTGGATAGAAAATTTAATTATAATAAATTGTTTTCCCGATTAGTACATAATCGGCCAGGAACATACTGACCATTTACTCTGTATAGTGGGTCACAATCTCTTAGCGTTTCGTGGTTGACATGTTCCAAAAACTTTCTTCCACTGTTTTCCATCAGTGCGAATAACCTTACTCTCTCTCACTTTAACATTTCCTTGTCCCCTCTCATTCTTGCTACTCTCAACAAATAGCCTCCCAAATTTCTTTAGCCCACTTAGGTTGCACCTATATTTGTTTCCTAGGTCCCAGTATATTTTTTTTTTATCTTTGTATCCATTCTACATCCAGCCCTTGTCTCTCTTGTTCCACCCTGTTCTCTGGCCCCAATGTTGTTTCTTCTTCCTCCTCTTGAGTTTCCTCCGCTCTCCTGTTTGGTTCTTCCCTTGCATTGTATTAGTTTTTTTACCCATCATGCATCCTGTACACTACAGGTCCAGCCACCTGGGCCATGGCAACGTCCAAACCAGACATCATGGTCATTCTGCTGAGTAAACTGATGGAGGAGGGAGACATGTTCTACAAGGTGAGAAGACTTGTGGGAGTTATGGAAGATGAGATGTAGGGTAAGACTGTTAGGGGGTGGTGGGTGAAGACAACATTAGCATCAAGGAGTTGATAGTGCTTAATTGTTACCTAAGTGAGTATCATCAAAGTAATATGATAAGGTAATTTTTCGATAATATGATAAGGTAAAATTTCCGAGGTACAATGAAGCATCCATCTCCTAATATTAAGGGTGGTTTGTCAGAGAAGACCAAGAAAGCTGAATTCTAGAATGATGGAAGGTTATATAGAGGGACAGGGAAGGTTACTGATAAACGGGAGCATTGACAGAACAAGGGTGAGTGGAGAGGTGAGGTATGGACGATGGACAGAAGTTTGGCACAGTAGAGAACATGGTATTTGTGAGATCCAATCCCTTTACTCCCTCAGAAAGGGAAAGTAAAAGAAGCTGCACAGAGATACCAGTACGCAATGAAGAAGTTTCCTCGTGAAGGATTCGGAGAGGATCTAAAGACGTTTCGAGAACTGAAGGTGTCTCTTTTGTTGAACCTGTCCCGCTGTCGCCGGAAGATGAATGTGAGTAATAAACTCCCTGCTACACTTTTCCCCCTTGTCACACCTTCCCTTAATCTGAAGTAGTGTCGTTATTGCAATGTGGTAAGAGATGTAATGCTAGATACCTGAGAAGACCGTGGCTACAGGTCTTGTCTGTAGTATGCAATGCTCTTTTAGGAACTAATGGCACTTCTATATGACCTGGGCACGTACGCATTGTATAGTCTATGTACACGAGGGGGTGGGTTGAGGCCAGGGCCTGCTGATTATTGTCTGGATGATTGAAAGCATTGTGGGACGGGGGGCTGATTTATGACCAGACGATACAGCACTGTCACGTTGTGTCACATGATGCTATTAGATTTCCCCACACCATGAATTGGATGAATGCGATGAGCTCACAGATGTGTGCCTTCATTTATGAACAGTTTTCTCATGCACACGTATGATTAAAGTGAGCGGTAGACAAAAAAGGTAATGATGGTGCAAATTGTAGGGAGTTACGTAGACGCAGAGCTTTCCATGGTAACCACCTACCACCTTATTATTCATTGCGTTTGCTGCAACTTAATTTTCTCCGTTTGGCACACAGACATCAGATGCAATTAAACTGCTGTAATTAACCCCTTAATCGCCACTTTGCAGCTTCTTTTCTAAATGACATATTTTAGTATTTCAGCTGGGTAATGATTTTATTCTTATTTGTTGTGTTCTTTATATTGATTAAAGTAGACTAATAACAATAACCATGTATTATTAATGAATTTAGTTATTAGAAACAGTTGTCCTCCTCCAGAAATCTGTACTAAAATGTATGAGGCCATCGTGTTATTGTGCACGTTCCAGCCACTCGTGTGTCAGAACTTGGGTTTTTAGAATTGGGTTTCTGAAAATAAATCTACAAATCTCTTTTCTACTGTGAACAAAATACTCTGCACTCAGGATACAGTACAAGTAACTTCCAGATATTGGTTTATGACTTTCTAAAGTGTTGGAGACTACTATACAATGTTGTGACCATATGTCACCATGATTCTGTTGGTTTAATTGGGGACAAGTATCTCTGCCCCTTTCTAATGAAATTCGCAACATTGAAATAACTGCGCAAAAAAAGTCTGCCTCCACTGTGAGTGTTTATGAAAGGTGCCAATTATTAAATAATAGTAAACTCCCTTTGTAAACCTTATTTCATTAGCCTACATTACAGATGTGGTACGTTAGCAGAGTAATTACACGGCTTTGTTCTAGTGACCAGTACTTGATTGATGACAATAGTGTTACAATGTCACAAAGTATATTTCTCACTTCCTTTAGTTGTTTGTTGCATGGCCCACATAATTGCATGGGAATGTCTTTCATTCTCTTCAATTTAAGCCATTTAGAACTTTCTATTATATAATTCTGATTTATTATTCATGGTCTTGCTCCTTATCACATTCTTGCTCACTGCATTTTCAGAACGTGGGTGTCATCTCTTGCTTTCTTACCCACAAATTTCTAGCCCTCCTTATGCATCATTGCCACATCTATGGTTTGCCATCATTACATATTTGTCCCTATTATTACATATGTATCCATTCATTATAATGATATTCTTGTTTTGTTATAGGACTTTGGAATGGCAGAGGAATTTGCAACTAAGGCTCTAGAGCTAAAACCAAAATCATATGAGGCATTTTATGCCCGAGCCCGAGCCAAGCGGAGTAGCAGGTAAGAATTATATGTGCACAGTAAAAATCATTGGATTAGCTAGAGAACTAATGACCACGTTATCTGGGCTGTGGCTGTAACAATATACTGGACAATGGAAGCTACAAAACTCTAAGAGCTAACAAATGGTGATTTCCTGTCTTCTAAATCATGCGCTTGTGTACTGTTAACAGTTTAGGATAGTGCTTACAGCTGTGCATGACCTGGGAACCCCCAGATAGTGCACACTGTCAATTTGGGGAGAGTTTTGCTAGTTGAAAACATATTCAATGACTCTGCACACTCTCACAGTGGCTGCTTTGTTTGAATGTGGATGCATACATAATGGTAAATGAAATCTTAGTATGCCATTTGCAGAAACACCAGATGTTCCAGTGATCATTAAGACTGAAATAATATACCCTCCTATTTTGCAGGCAGTTTTCAGCAGCTTTGGAAGACCTGAATGAGGCAGTCCAGCTATGTCCCAATAACCGTGAGATCCAGCGGCTTCTAATGAGGGTTGAAGAGGAATGCAGGCAAATCCATCAAGAAGAGGAAGTTCAGGAGATGCAAGATGAACCAGAAGCAGAAGTCCAAAATGAGGATGTTGACTCCACACAGGAAGACATCTATGAGGAAGAATACCTTGAGCAAGACATGGACAATGTTCCTGTGGGATTACAAACTGAAGGAAGGCAATGTCAGGGCATTCCAGGCATGCAGAGCCCACCACAGTCTCCTGCCCATCGGGACTCTGCATATATGTCAGGCTCACACCAAGTATTTGACTTCCGATCCAACAGCTCAGTTGGCTCCCCTACACGTCAAGGGTACCAATCCACTTCTCCATCCCTCTCTCCGACACACCAGAACTCTCACTATCGTCCTAGTCCTCCCCAAACATCTCCTGCTCACCAGAGCTCTTCCTACCATTTTAGTCCTCCTCCTGTTGGGGGTCAAGTAATGGACTACCCAAGCCCCCCTCCTTCCCCTTTACGAAGAGCCCCACAATATAGAGCCAGTCCTCCAAGTGAAAGTATTGGCATGTATAGGCAACAATCTGGTTCTCCAGTGAGGTACCAGCAAGAACCATGTGTAAGCCAGCATCCTGGTAGGCCTAAGTCTCCACTTTCCAAGATATCACAGAGATCCTTCCAAATTTCACAGCTTCCCACGGCCGTCCCACAGCCCGCACACAGATTGCAGCCAGCCAAGGCACAAATTGTCCGCAGCAACCAACCCAGCTCTGCAGTGCACTCCAGTGCTGTAATCCCTGGTGGTACATATGGGCAGGTGGCGCATGGTATGGCCAGTAAATACCAGACCTCTTCTGGAGAAATGAGTCAAAGCCGATTAGTTTATCAAGCTTCTCTTGGTGGTCTTATAGCTGATGGACGCCCTGTGCAGCATGTGCAGGCCAGTTTGAGTGCTGGAGCTATCTGTCAGCACGGTGGCCTTGTCAAAGAAGATATACCACAGCGACCAACCTCTGCCTACAGGGGAGGCATGAGGTACAACCAAACCCCGCAAATTGGCCGAAGCCAGTCTGCATCCTACTATCCTGTGTGTCACACCAAACTAGACCTTGAGCGTTCTTCTCTGCCCTCCAGCCAGCTAGGGTCTCCAGATGTTTCCCACCTTATACGAAGGCCTGTGAGTATTAATCCTAGTGAAATCAAACCTCACCCACCCACCCCACGGCCTCTGTTACACTCACAAAGTGTAGGACTTCGTTTTTCTCCATCCAGCAACAGTATTTCGTCCTCTTCCAGCTTATCTGCTACTTTCAGACCTTCTGCTTCTATACAGCAGATGGAGATTCCTCTGAAGCCAGCTTATGAAAGACTATGTGATGAGCTATCACCTGTATCCCCACCCCAAGGAAGTTACCCCAGTGAGCCTGCACGATCTAGAACCACCCCCTTCATGGGTATAATTGACAAGACTGCACGGACTCAGCAGTATCCCCACCACCATCAGCAGAGCAGAACATGGGCCGTCTCCTCTGTTGACACTGTTCTTAGTCCCACATCTCCTGGTATCTTGCCGCAACAAGAATCCTTCAGCCCCCCTTCTTCTATCAGCAACATCGCCTTTTATAACAAAACCAACAATGCACAGAATGGGCATCTGCTTGAAGACGACTACTACGGCCCACACGGTGTGCTGGCTAATGGCTCTCGAGGGGACATATTAGAACGAGTCACACAGGCCTCCTCGTACCCGGATGTCAAAGTGGCCAGAACACTGCCTGTTGCACAGGCTTACCAGGACAACCTGTACAGGCAACTATCTCGGGACTCTCGGCAAGGCCAAACTTCACCCATCAAACCAAAGAGACCATTTGTGGAGTCCAATGTGTAGGACTATAAAAACTTCTTCGCCTATTCCCTTATTTTCCTATATTACCCTTTCCTTAATCTATAGCTATTCCTTCTAAAGTCTGGTAATTTACTCTTTCAGTCCCTATAGTACCTCTCTGCCCATCACTGGGCACAGCAAATCTTTACATGCAGTTTGGGTGTCCATGGAGCACTGAGCAGTCTAGGTTACCAGGATAACCCAGAGGCGCACTGTCCAGCTGCCCAATTAAAGTTGTGAATTTTTTTTTTACTATTTGCAGCTATGTATAAAGTTTTAATTAATGGATTAATTTCCTTTAGGACATCCAGTCAGCTCATAGCCCCTGCTTAGAGTAACTAGACAGAGTATTTGGGAGCAGGGACACAAACACACATAACACATAAAAAGGCCACTTGCAACACAAAAGTAATCCAGAAACCTGGTTAATAAAGGGCTGTATACATACCCATTGTTACATTAACATGCAATAGACATTCAAATACATGTGAAATCTATGACAGACTGTAATATTTTAGGAATGTTTGGCCTTCACATACCCTCATTCTTCAATATTACCCATGATTATTTTTGATAACACAGAGCTCAATGAATATGTAATTGTGACAATACCCAAATCAAACACATGCTATTGTTAGACACACAGGGAAGCCACTCGGATCTAATTTTACTACCAGTGTGCTATTTTTCCACTACCCCTGCAGTAAAATAAATGGGCTTTAATTCAGGCATCCGTTTATTTATAATAGGAGGCATGATTATTTCAGAAAGTAAAAATGATGACATGATTAGTCAGCGTCAAATAACTAACCCGTAGGCTACTGTTTTATATAGCCAGACAAGGTGTTCACCAGTCTTCACCCCCCCCTTATCTTAGGTAAATGGGTGAACATTTTCCTTTGTGCTATTGATGACGGGTTTCCAGTGATTGCACAGATATGCAGAGTCTGTTACATTGTCTGACCTTATAGTCTGTCATTGCAAGAAAGGGGGCTGTGAACTAGACCGGCATTTCTCAACTTTTTTGCCGTAGGGAAACCTCTAAAAGAATGAAAGTTTTAAGGAACCCCTGTATAAAAATTATCATAAGATATTCAAATATTTCTACGAAAGGTATACCAAAAAAATCTAAATATTGCAATAATAGAGTTACATAGGCGGCAGACATTTGGTAACATAAAAAGGATAATAACGTGTCCCCTCTCACCTTTAAATGACTCACAGTTGCTTATAAATGCCTCCACAAACCATCCTCACAGCCCCCTGTCACCTATAAATACCTTCATAAACACTCCTCGCTGCCCCTTCTCACCTTGCAATGCCGCCACAAATGCGCAAAGAAGGTGACGCAAACACTGACAGCCGAACTTGCTGTTGAAGCCTGGGCCGTCTAATCACCGCTACTATGTGGAAACCCAGGGAACCCTTGGCGACCTCTTGGGGAACCCCAGGGTTCCATGGAACCCTGGTTTAGAATCGCTAGGCTAAACTAAACAGATACAAAAAAAATAAACTAACCAATGGGAGCTGAGCTAATCAGCCCAGAGTGATAACCAGTGTGACCAAACAGCAGCAGATGCACGATTCAAATTGCTTCTAATCAGACTCACATGAAGGGCTTACGTGTTCTGGGGCTAATTTACTACAGGTCCATGTCTGAAGTACTTTTATAGTCAGGTCTTGGTAAACAAATTGCATCTGATACTTTGAATGTGTCAGTTACAGTGATTAATGAAGCACTGTGCGCTAACAGAAAGGAAAAAGCCTCTTAAAATTTCATCATGAAAAGTAATTTATTGGAGCATGTTGCTCCCAATTGTTACAACTAAATACTTAGTTTTGTTAGTGCTGTTTAATTATAAATAAGCATTGATGCAGGAAAACCATGTTTCTGTGAAAATATGGAGAATTAAACAAGAAAGATGTAAAGACACATACATGACAATAGGTCATCTCCCATAACTTGGAATATTACCTGAAATAACACGATGCCGTGATAAGGAATATATACACTTATTTGTATATTGTAGTTTTATTCTCCTGATGTGAGGCACTACAGTGTTGGGGTATACAGAAGCACAGTAGCCTGTTTCATGATGCCTTTTAACCTCACAATAGAAAGCCATAGAAAAGAGTTTCCTGTTATGAAACGAATCTAAAACGTCAGTAGTTTTAATCTTTGGCCAAGAACATGATCCTGGCCACCAGAGGATATTATAGGGTGTTATTGATTACCAACACTCCTCATAACTAATTACCCATAAGAGTTTTATGCATTTCATACATTTTAAGTAGGAGACATAGCTTTTTTTTATTTTAAATATTCACTTCTCAATAAGTGAGAGAGTATAACCTCATATAAGAAAGAAAACGAGGATTTTTCAGACTTGTGTGCGTTTGTACATTCCTAACATACTACTTACATTGAGAAAGTACACGTGACCAATGGTTTTTCATTTCAGGCTGCCAGTTACTTAGGATAGGTTCCTATTTGGCAGCATTTGCTTCTCTTTCTGCGTCAGTGCTATTTGTGGTTAGAGTACATCCACACGTCACCGGTTAGTAATAATGCCCTCAGAGTATCACAGTTCAGGGATTTTTGTGGTTGTAGCAGGGTCCTTTTTTTTAATTCCCTAGTTTGTGAGCATCAGAATTGCACCTGCCGTCTGCTTTGATCAGGCCAAATCTGAGGATGAGTGTCCTTTGCTATATATAGAGATAGGCACATGCTAGTAAGCGTCGCCCCACAGGAACGAGTCCGAGTTTTTTCTAGCAATGTTTTTAATCCCCCAGGCTACTTCCTCCATTCTCAATGCACTTCCCCTGCTTTCCCCTCTCGCCTTCTCCTCCATGCTGCGGCTGTATTGCACACATCAGAAAGACTGAAGGAACCTTGTGAGCGGTATGGGGGGCGCTCTTGCCCCGGCCTTCGCAACTCCAAGTCAGAAGGACCCTTCTGTGTACAGTGTATTTATTCAATGCATGGTCCGTTCTCTTTAACAATATACGGAACACAACCATTGTTAAATATATATATGTATATAAAATACATATATATTGTGTGGTGCTCAGGTCACGGGGTTGTTTGATTATTTTAGTTTCTTTGTTTATTTTTATAGTTACCCCTATTTTCTCTCCGAATCTTGGAGACGAGAGAAATTGCAGATTTGAGCATTGAACTTGTAAATATGAAAAAAGGGAAGAAGAAAAAAAAAAACACTTTTGTGTTTTGTTTTATTTCGGATTATTTCCTCCACCCACCCACTTTGCCTTCAGGAGTTCCTGCAATGCGGCGCAGAGCGGTTTCTGCTCGCAAACGAGGTGGGCTATGCACTCTAGGTGTTGGGCATTAAAACGCCCTCTTCATTCTACCCCAACACTCCTGAGTTATTTCTTTTCTCAGTTACACTGTATTTGCTTGCTGTTTTTTCTTGTCTGTACATGTGAGATGTGAGATAGATGTGAAAAGTCTTTTCTCCCTCCCCCCCCAAATTCACCTCCTCTATACAGAATTAAACTGTAAATTGAACAAGAAAAATGTATGAGACAGAGAAAATATGTACTTATTTATAAATGGTTAATTACACTTGGAATCAAACAGTTGTCTTTGTGTCTGAGACTTGTGTCTTGTTGAACTGGCAAACGTTACATGGAGTTACCATCAGCAAATTACAGGTGGCTACTGAGTGACGCTACATTTCTACCGTCTAAGGGCTGGATCCAGACTTAAGTGCTTGAAATGAGTTACTCCTGGGCTAAACCATGTTGATTGCAGGGGAGTCATATTTCATCTGTTGCAAACAGTATTAGAGTTGAGAGGTGATGTTTCCTATCCCAAGTCTAAATAACAGTGTGAGTTAAGCTGGTCAGTAAGCAATTCAAAGCTATATCCCTGCATGCAAAGCATACAATTATCTTGACTCCCCCTGCAATCAACATGGTTTAGCCCAGGAGTAACTAATCACTTACATAAGTCTGGATCCAGCCCTAAATCAGTATAGAATACTAGGGCGATGTTTACGGCGAATAAGGTCTTGTATACCGGAGTAGCCAAACGCAGCCATTGTGATCTTCCAATGGTCTTGTGTTTTCCAGGTCTCCTCAATCACAGGTGAGAATTTCTAATACATGTGTATATTTATAAATGTATCAACAAACAAACCAATGCTCCATCAAGGAGACCACTGGTAGATCATGAGGACTATCAAAATAGTGTTACTATTTTTTGTCACATTTCATTATGTCTTTTAGAAAATGGGGTTTTTATTTTACTGTTTAAAAAAAAACAAAACAAAAAAAAACTTTAAATAAGTAAATGTTTTAGGAATCATCCTTTCAGGATATTGGAGCATGTATGGTCTACCTGTGGCTCTCCAGGTGTTCTGAAACTACAAGTCCCACCATGCTTTGTCAGGTAACAACTAAGCTCATGCAGTCAAAGCATGCTGGGACTCGTAGTTTGACAAGGCCTGTTAGCGCTGTTATTATTCTTTAGTGTGGACGAGGTCTGTGATCAGGGATGATGGCTTTATCTCCAGACCACATTTTAGTAACAGAGGGCCGTATTTACAGATCCATTTTCACGTGGAGTTGTGTGCGTATTTTTAGGTACAGTGTAACTGCATGCGTTGTCACTTTACGTAAGTAAGGTAGAATATGCACACACAAATGCTTTAGGCACTGCCATGTGGATCACACTTGGGGACATACATACAGAGGGGCGGGGTTGAAATATGTACCAGAAAAGTTACATGAGAGGGGCATTTAAATGAGTCTATGAGGGCGCGGTTACATAGAATAGCAGGTACGGCATCCATATACACACGTAAGTACACACGTATAACTGCGTACTTTTAAAAACCAGATCTGTTAATACGGCCCGGACACCTAAACATGCTGCAGTGATCCAGCTGTAGGTGGCAGGATAAGCACAAGAACTGGCCTGCAGCATTTGTAGAGAGTGAGTGAGTGGAATACATGTTGAGCTCCATAAAACAACTCCATGCAATAATAGATTTTAAAGCACTATTAATATGAAGAAAGATATCGACTTATCAGCGATGTGCCACTCACCGTCTACTGAACACAACAAAAATTGCTATATTAATAAAACAAACACATTAATGAAAAAGTTGGGTGAGTTTCTCCCTGCGGCAATGTATGGAAACCTATTATTTTTGTAAATTCATATCAATGAGCAACACAAAATAGTTAATGTTAAATTAAAAAGTATGTTTGTTGGAAGCACCATTAGATTTCATTGCAGTGGTGTTTATAGCATTGCTTTTGCAGTCTTCCACAAGTAAAAGTTTTTCTAGCTTTTTAATGTGTAATATTTATGCAATGAAGAATCGTTGTACCAGCTCTACACAAGAAGTACAGAGAACAAATATATTTTATTAACAAAGAAATCCAGTCTACACATTTGGCACAAAAAAATACTTGAGCTTGTAAAATGACTCACATGAGGTAAAGCACAATCCACATTTAAGCTTCCTATTCCTTGCATCGTTTTAAGGATAGACACAATGTAGGTCCTGGATGGCACATTAAGGCAATGATGAGTAACAGTGCTCAAGGCTCTTAATGGCGTTTTAACAGGTTTCTCATAACGACCTTCCAGGGGCCAGATTTACTAAGCTGTGGGTTTGGAAAAGTGGAGATGTTGCCCATAGCAACCAATTAGATTCTAGCGGACATTCTCTAGTATGTAATAGGAAAGTGAGCACTAGAATCTGATTTGTTGCTATGGGCAACATCTCCACTTTTCCAAACCCGTAACTTAGTAAATTTGGCTCCAAATGGAGAAGGTAGCAAACACTTCAAACAGAACAGTTAGTTATAAGAGGGAACTACAAACCTTTACATTACAATGGTTAAAGAATAAATATCTGGTAACCACCACTTACTGTGATCACTTGCTAGAACAGCCTAGTGCAGTTTTGGCATTCACCAAACATGTAAACGTTTGGCAAGTAGCCAAGAAAACGGACAGTGTGTATGTGTATTCATTTTTCTTTGGACGGAAATAAAGCAGGTGAGTCTCTCACTTGCACATGCCCAAATCTTATATCAGCAATGCAGAAATAAGGCTTCTAACCTGGCTGTACATGAACAGAGCCTCCAAACACAGGAAGAATCACAAGCTACAATTACAACACTGCAGACAGACTGTAGAAGGGATCAGGGCTCAGTTGGGCTCTCTCCCTCTGTTAACGTTTTGAAATCGATGGAGAGTGCCTGCTCCTCTGGTAATGGTGGTCGCCTCCATTCATCTCTTGTCAGGATATAGCTGGTCACCATGCCAAATGCCACAAGCAGCAATCCTAAGGTGTTACAAAGGACACCCTCTGCTGGTAGCTTAGAGTACTCGTCTCTAAAAGAAAAACCAAATATGAAACAATAAATTAACATGTTTCCATTATTAAGAAAAGGCCAAAAAAGCCACACTGGATATCTGTACGTTCTAAGTAATGAAAATTGTCCAACGTTTTAGAGCTTCGTTTTACATAAAACCATTTTCAAACCTGATCAGTCTAAGACTGAGAGGTAAATTTCCTAATAAACACTTGTAAAAGGGGGGAATGGGGAAACTGGCTGCTTTTGTTATTGTCCTGGCACTTTCTGTGTCTAGTGAGAGTAATATAAAGCCTCACATGACTCCATATATAGCTACATTGTTGTATTGGTCTGAGTGACAGGGTTAATGAAAGAAATGAATCTTAACACTAGCTGCCTGATCTTTGCCTAGTTGTATTCATGTATTCCACTAGAAACTGCAGGAAATCTTGCATTTTACATGGGATAGAAGACACAAAATAGGATGTTTCCAGGGGAAAGCTTGTAAACACAAATAAATATACAGACATCAGCACACCCTTTTCCGAGCTGCGTGTCTTTAATAATAAAAGCAACAGTCTGAGTGACGGGAACGCATGTGTGTGGCAGACTATTAGGGATGTCTGTAAGAGTGAACATTCAAATACAGTCATACATATTCACTATACATATTTAGTCATCTATTTTAATGCATAGGGCCGCATCCAAATCTACGTCCAACACCCTTGTGCAAAAGTGCGTAAGTCAAGTGTCTGAAGGGAAAGGCACATGTGTGCTTCAGATGTTATGAGTGATTTGCCTGAAGATTTCCTATTGTACGAAACGGAGTTCCATCCAACAGGGATGGTCTTCCCGTGCAAGGGGGGGATATTTTACAGCGTGGGCTTGGTTTAAGATTTACGTACGGATCAGCAGTCGTACGGACCATCGATTTACACATCAGTCTTAAAGCTGCCCAATGGCAGCATAAGTCACACAAATATCTGCAAGAGAGAGGGAAGTGACAGGGGGGTTCACTTTCCTCTCTAGTGCGGACTGACAGCCCGCCACACATACGAGCGTGCAGGGGTCAGGATCCGGCCCAGTATCACTAAACTGCTCTTAGATCAGATATGGAGAATAAGGTTTCTGTTTCAATTGCTACTTGCACCTCCCTTTCACTCTAAAGACTGATGTGATGGGTTCAGATTTGTACCCCTTGGAAAGCATGACCAGTCCTATTAAATGATTGCATCTTGCAATAAATAAAAAAAAACACTACATAAATAATGGATCTTTCCCAACCAATCCAGAGTCCTGCGTATGCCTCAGGATGCAGCCACAAATGCAGTCTTTTCCTCTATAGAAGTAAGCCTTAACACTGTCAGGCAAGCAGTTGTTGGTATATGAATACTCCACAGTTATGTTTAGTGTTTTTGCTTATGGAAATGTTAATTCACTGTTCATTTATCTTTTTATTGTGTTTACTTCCACAAATGGTCAGGTCTGCATTGGATTCATTTGTGAAAATGGGTATGAGTTATATACGTTCCCCCTTCCCTCCCCTGTAACACGTCTTTCATGAGAGGTTGTCACAACTGTCCATTCAGAGCTGTGGTTATGTGACATGAACACTGAATCTTGATAGATCATTATGTTAGCTCTAAGTTGCTTTGGATATAAAATACTAGAATGATGAAAGTCTTTTAATTTACTCGATTTACAGTCACTGCAGCTGAGTACTTTGGTTTTTATCAGCCATGCAGATTGTTTATCATTAGCGCAGGAACCTACACCAGAACCCTACTCGTGTTTTAATGACCTATAGGGATATGAAAGTTAATGCAATAAATAAATACATACATATTGGATAAGCATGGCCCTGCCTTTAATTTTACCCCGATACATTTTAAATTAGTACCTTTTGTATTAAAATAAAAAAGAATTCTTTAACAATCATTAACTTTGTATATACATTTCCTGTCCCTTTCCCTGGAAAAGGTGTTTAAATGCATGTATCATACAGTACATCAAGACAAGTCACGTTATGTAAAAAAAAAAAAAACAAATAATGCATTTAATTACACACAC
>WWET01000273.1:678267-691115 GCA_011038615.1 Limnodynastes dumerilii
TGTATTTAATTACACACACACACACACACACACACACACACACACACTTATTTATTTAAATTTTAACAATAGTTTACTAGGATAGCTTATCAGTCATTGATACAGTGGGATGTGGACAGATGGCAATGCAGGGCTTATATACTACTGGTGTAACGTAGGTGGGTATCTGTGTTACACAAAGAACAGTGGCCTCACACTACTTCCCAGGTGGTACCCCGCTATGTGACACCAGGGGAAAGAAGACACAGGGTGTACTTACGGAATTGCAAAGAGAAGTTTTTCTGTAAGTCCGAGCAGGCAGGTGGCAATGGAGCTCACTAACAGGCTTAAGCCCAGGAACACATGTACAGGCTTAAAACGACTCTTGTATGCAAATGCTATGTTAGGCACAAAGAACATTACAAAGCCGCATATCCACTGTGAGAGAAGACAAAGGGTTAAAAGGAAGTTAGTGTGATAGCCCTCAATGGAAAGATCAACCTGCAGAGACAAAAAAGCAAAGCAAACAGTATTTGGAATCAGCCATCACATTGAGGCTTCTGTATACATCGCTGACGCTTTGAAGCGTAACAGTACTCACTGTAACACGTCAGGTGGTTTTTAACGCCTTAGGTATCAACTGGCCACAATCAGCTCCTCTGTACATTGCAGGGAGGTCACACTGCTCACCTCAAAGGTGAAATATGAAATCTAGTGTTCTCCCTGCCCTCTTCTGAGGGTTTCATGGTGAAATCATGGCATTTTACAGTGCCATCCCCTTTGGACCTGCGATTGGCGATCTGTGTGTTCTCGTGTGTGTCTGTGTGTTCGTGTTCTATTCCTCAGCTGCCCTTACTATTACTGTCCTGAATCCAGCACTGCAGATTTGTATGTGGACATGATGTTCCCCTATAAAGAAAGGATTGTATAATATTGTAATGAAATAAAAGAGGAGTGTGATGTCCAGATCTCAGCGGGGATGCATCCCATCATACACCACTTTACCATTGAACTTAATTGAAGATAATAATATTATACTCCTCTTTGGATAGGAGAAAAAAACAAATGGGATGAGGATTATTTTTACTCTGGCGGAAAAACATGTAGCGAGCCTGCTGGAATCAGTATCTCCGAACAGGTACAGAGGTAAAGGACTCTCTATTGCAGTGTTGCCTAACCTGTGACACTCCAGATGTTGTGAAACTACAATTCCCATCATGCTTTTTCAGGTATCCACTATGCTTTTGCAGTTAAGGCATGCTGAGATTCATAGTTTCACAACACCTGGAGTGTCACAGGTTAGCCATCACTGCTCTATTGTCTCTGTTCTTCCCATCTTGCCTCTAACATGGCAGACAAATAATCCTCTCTCTATAGAAAGCAAACAAATGAGTAAAAGATGAATAGATTAGAGCATCAGAAACAAGGAAGCAACGTGTTACCATTGACTCCATATCCACCCGATAACTAATGCAGACCCTCCAACATGACCCCCTCCATTCGGTACAAAATACTCTGCTCTTGCTCTTCCTTCCTGATCTCTGATTACTAGTTATTTGAATAGAAAGATGTGTAACACAGGTGACTGCAATCAGAGAATAGAAAGGAAGAGCAGGAGCAGAGTATTTTGTACTGAATGGAAGGGGTCATGTTGGAGGGTCTGCTAATGCAGGAGTGATCAGGGTGGAGTACATGCCATTACACCAGACAAGATTTTCAAATCCAAAGTAGCTTATTACTCAAAATTGAATTAAAATGAGTGCGCAGATCAAAACACATACAATCACTCTGTAAAAGGAGATATATAGTGTTGGTTATTGTGTCTGCTTAAATTTAGTTTCTAATACCAGTGACATGAGAGAAACCACCCTTCCCCCTCTCCTTCCTCTACCATGACATCAGCAGTGACACTGACAGACTGGAACATGATCTGAGTCACTCTCCTGGAGCCATAGATAGAGACACTGCCACATGACAACCTCCTGGTACCTTTATGCAATTCAATAATCCTTTATAATGCTGCTCATTTTCATGACAGATAATGTCCACTATAAGAAGCTATACAGTGTATTCCCAAAGCAAAGAGAGAGGGTAATATGGCTGTCACCTGCAGAATGTAGAGGGAGAATGTGGTAATGCCTAACCAGCTGTGCAGGCTGTACATGTCCGGAATGGATTTCTTCTGGTGGAACTGGAACACGGCAACGATTCCTGAAAGACAAGAATTGTATTAAAGCTCTGATGTTCAATGTCGCCCTGGCCGCTGGGACAAGCTCTGAAGTAGCAGTGACAATGCATGTTTTCCAGGTCTCCTTGCTGGAGCACAGGTCATTACTGACAGGCATATGTGAAAAGATCCACACATGATAATGAGGAGACCTGGAAAACATGCGCAGTTAGTGGTACTTGAGTACTCCTTTACAGGGAGGTATCTGCCTCAGAAGCGGCTATTACTATACTTTATCCTGTAGGAACAGAATTTGAAATGCAATTTTTCTAGCCTTTGCAATGCTCACAATAACCCCTGGTAATATGCAGACTCATCTATAGTGTATGATATGAATGATATATTTTTCATATCATTTAGCCGCTAAATGTGCACTACAGGCAACAAAGTATGTCCCGAAATCTCACAACAGACGTATCAGGGCATTCTGGGACTTGTAGTTACACAGCAAATGAAGTTCCAAGGGGGTCTTATGTCTGCTGTAAATATGCGTAAAACAAACACATTGCGGTGGTGCTGGGTTTCTTGTGTGTTTATGTTCACACCACTTATGCTCAGTGGTGTGAAACTTGGTGAGAAGACATCACAGTACAGCAGTATTTTATACCAACCCACAACAGAGACGACCAGTGCCAGAATGTGCAGCACTCCATGCAGGATCTTTGTTGCCTTCTTGGTCTCATGTCTGAACACACGATACACCAGCAATGCTGTGGAGAACAAAATAGGTTTATGTTCAGCCACTACACATACTAGACAGCAATATACTAAGCAAACTGAGGCTCTGCTGTGCGCAGCAATATTCCATCCGAACACAGGTTCATCCCAGACATTGCATTGGTGGAGCAGTGGCTGACAGAAATCTATTCTCACTACTGCATGGGAGCAGCAGATGAGGTCACTGGTCCTACACATGACATATATGGGGGGTGGGGTGTAAATACAAGGAGAGTTAAATCATTAGAGTTAAATCATATTTCAAGCTGTCCTGTGTTGTCAGCCTTTGTCATTGCCATTTCTGCTTGGGGAAGGGGGAGGGATAGGTGAATTGTCTAACTGGAATGGCCTCAGGCGCTGTGTAGTTACTGCAAGGCTAGGAAAACCCAGACAAGCTTTACTAAGGCAAATTTCCTAGAGTTTGTTTTGCAGACAAACACCAGCTATTCCTGTATATAAAAACCTGCTTTCTGCATTTGTTTCATATTGTTAATATGATCTGACACCACCAATTTAGCACTGACTAATTCAATTTCCCTTTAGAGAAACATAGTTGACAGAGTAATCTGCATATTAGGGGCTGATACAAAGTATCATAGTAATCGTAAAAACAGGTGCAAATGTACACATGAACATACATTGCGGACCTGGAATTACAACGGTGACAGCAAAATTCAGAGTTGGGAAGCCAAGCACTTCTTTTCTTGCATGCAAACAATAATAATAATAATAATAATAATAATGTATAAGCCTCAGATTGTAACATGGTTTGTCCAGGAGCAGACATGGACTTTAGAACACTGGGCCTCAATCAGAATTCATGGGTTTGCCTTTTTAATAGTGGTAAATACAATGGGCCTGATTCAGACTTAAGAAGAAGCTTGAAATTAAGGACCTGATTCACACTTAAGAATCTTCTTAAAATAAGAACTTAAAGTTACTCCTGGGCAAAACCATGTTGACTGCAGGGAGAGTCAAATTTCAATTGTTGCAAACAAAAGTAGAGTTGAGAGGTGATGTTTCCCGGCCCAAGTCTAAATAACAGTGTGATAGTAAAGCTGGTCAGTATCTGTGTGCAGTAAGCAGTTCAAAGATATATCCCTGCATGCAAAGAATACAATTAACTTGACTACCCCTACTGTTTGCAACAGATGAAATATGACTCCCCTGCAATCAACATGGTTTAGCCCAGGAGTGACTTTAAGTTCTTATTTTAAGAAGATTCTTAAGTGTGAATCAGGTCCTAAGAGAGGAAAGTTACTCCTGGGCTAAACCATGTTGTTTGCAGGGAGGAGTCAAGTTGATTGTATTCTTTGCATGCAGGGATATATCTTTGAATTTCTTATTGCACACAGATACTGACCAGCAATACTTTTACACTGTTATTTAGACTTGGGCTAAATAGGTAGCGACAGTACACCAAGGGCCAGATACTAACCTGCAGGTTTGGAAAAGTGGAGATGTTGCCCATAGCAACCAGATTCTATCTGACATTCTCTAGTATCTAAATGTGAATGTGTAAAGTGACAGCTAGAATCTGACTGGTTGCTATGGTCAACATCTCCACTTTTCCAAATCCTCAAATATGGCCCCAGAATGGCAACTATGCACAAAACCTAGAGAAGAGAGGCGAGAGAAGAGAGGCGAGAGAAGAGAGGCGAGAGAAGAGAGGCGAGAGGCGAGAGAGAGATTGGTCTGCTGTAGGATGGTGTAAACAGTCTGGAGTTGGATCAGGATTGGACAAGGGTGTACCCAGCTTTAGACACATGAACAGACCCTTCTACATATACAAACCTCCCAGACAGGTGGTGATCAGCCAGGGGACATGCCCCATGACGCCACCTTTTCCCTTCCCTTTATTATTGTATTGTATATGTAACTGTTGGCTTTCCTATTGCTTCTGTACAGCTCTGTGTGGCACCTTATAAATAAACGTTAATAATAATAGCGCACAGTGGCACAAAGGTGGGTCAGAATATGCCTCCTGCCCATTGCCCCATTGTGTGGAGTTTGTCTGGCCTCCACAACAGACGATCAGGCAAACTGGCCGTTATACAAAACCGTGACAGCATATCTCTTGTCCTTCATTTAAGTGTTTTCTCATTATTAAATGTCACCTATTAAATTATTGTAGAAATGTTTTATTCATAGGAACCACCTAACAATACACAGGTCCCTGACAGCAGCTGGCTCCTAATAATACAAAACACAGTTACCACATGATAGCAATGGCATCTTTCCAGTGACTTCTGCTTCCCATGCAGAAAACAGGATGACTCACTTAAGCCAAAACACCTAGCACAGCAGCATGGCTTGTCCAGCTTCAAAATATCTCCTTATTGCTTTGCTACTAGCTCAGAAACTTGCAAAAAAACAGCATCATAAATGGGCGACTGCATTCCTAGGAAGTGTTTCAGCAGAGTTATAAATGATAAGTTGTGCTAAACAATTGTAGGGCCGCCCGATTATTTAACTGTGCAGACTACACACAGACTACAGGGTTTCCTTTCTCCTATGTACCACCTAGGCCAGTGATGGCTAACCTGTGACACTCCAGGTGTTGTGAAACTACAATTCCCATCATGCTTTGTCAGGTATCTGCTATGCTTTTGCAGTTAAGGCATGCTGGGACTCGTAGTTTCACAACACCTGGCGTGTCACAGGTAAGCCAACACTGACCTAGGCAAATCTTTTTACTGCAGCTCTTTCACTGCAGACATTGGACCTGATTCACAGTTAAGAAAATGAGCTGGGAAAACTTAAGAATGAAGATAAGAAGATTGGGCGGAGAAAGCCATTTAAAAGAAAAAAATTGGGCACGGTTAGGCAAAAACGTTCTTAATTAGCCACCCTACGCACACAACTACGAACCTAAGGATAAGGAAGCCCTATGGCATTCGTAAGTCGGTTAAGAAGCTGAAAACCAGGGGCATGTAAGGGGAGTCGCCTTGCTACTTTTTGTGTATAATTAAGAACCTAAATCATTCTTAAGTGTGAATACAGTCCATTGTTTCTAGTGTCACAGGAAGAATTTAACATGTCATCTTTATAGCACATGCACAGCTGTCATGAAATACACAACAAGTACTGGCATACATTCTTTCCTACCACCTTTTATTATTATTATTATTATTATTATTATCATCGTTTATAAGGCGCTACACAGTATCCACAGCGCCATACAGAGGCAATAGGAAAGCCAGTAGTTACATATACAATACAATAATACAAGGTATAAAATCATAGAATAAGGAATACAATAAAGGTACAATGTAAAAATAAAATACAGTACAAAAATAGCAGAACAATATATATAGAAAATAAAGATGCTGGGTAAGTGTGTAGGAGCAGATGAATAAGTGGAGAGAAAAAGGTGGGAAGTGATGAGGACAGGGTAGAGGGATGATGACAGGAGGGAGGAGGACCCTGCTCATAAGAGCTAACATGCTAAGTGAGAGAGGGCAAATAAACAGGAGGCACAATGATGAGGACGGGGAGGGATGGTAAGCTTAGGTGGAGGAAGGGTAGGCTAGCCTGAAGAAGTGGGTTTTAAGGGAGCGTTTGAAGGATTGGAGGGTGTTGGCTTGCCTGATAGGAAGTGGTAGGTTGTTCCAGTGGAGAGGGGCAGCCCGGGAGAAGTCTTGGATGCAGGAGTGAGAAGTAGTTATAAGGTTATAAGTTAAGGCGACGGTCACCAGCAGAGCGGAGTGGACGGGAGTGAGTGTGGATAGAGATAAGGGAGGAGAGGTGCGGAGCAGCAGAGGAGGAGAGAGTCTTGTAGGTTGTGGTGAGGAACTTGAAGAGAATTCTGAAAGGGGCAGGAAGCCAGTGTAGAGATTGACAGAGAGGGGAGGTGGAGGCAGTGCGTTGGGAGAGGAAGATGAGCCTGGCTGCAGCATTGAGAATAGATTGTAGGGGTGCAAGACAGACCAGAGGGAGGCCAGAGAGGAGAATGTTGCAGTAGTCCAGACGGGAGATAACAAGAGAGTGAATGAGCGGTTTAGTGGCGTCTGCATTTTAAAATGGTCTGATGCGAGCAATGTGGCGGAGATGAAAGCGGCAGGACAGTGAGAGGGCACGGACGTAGGGGGTGAACTCATCTTGAGTTGGTGCCTGGGTCTATGTACTGTTCCAAGGGAAAATGCCCTCTATTCCTTGTAAGCCTGTGTTCCCACACACACTGTTCCCACACATCTTCTACAAGAACTCCCAGCAGGAAATGACCTTTTCTCATTGCTCATTGGACAGTCTCCAATAACAATAATGGTTTTGTCAATAATAACATCAGTATAGGTTAACCAATGCTGCAGTCTTTTACCCGGTTTCATATATTACTTAAAAGTCGCATGTACTTACACTCCCCACACAATTATCAGCAACATGTACTTTTCCAAACGCCCTCTAAACCTTGTACGGCTGTGTCTCCACACACACTGTTAACACATATACTCTACACGAATACTCTACACGAATTGACCTTTATTCACTGGATAGTCTCCAATATTAGCTATAAGGTTCTGTTAATAACATCATCATTTAGGCTGACCAATTACCCAGTTTCATATATTACTTAAATGTCCTATGTACTTACAGTCCCCACATAAGAACACCATCCCCAGCACCATGCAAATTGGATGGACATTGAATTGCTCTGGTCCGTCCCAGGAAAATCCTCCTCTATATTGGGATAGCCATGTTCCTGTGATTGCAAGTGCGGCAACCCCCAGGATCTGAGAAGCAGCTACCAAATATGGCATCACACCAGTGTTGTGACGAGGAAGAGAGTCATCCATTGCAGAGACTGAAAAGGGTCACTGCCTGCTGGCAAAAAGAAGACAACATTAGAACAGTGAAAAGAATGACATTTAAAAAAAACTCTTTACTGTTGGTAAATTAAATGCATCATCCAATTTAATAGGTGCTAAGATTTTACTAAGGGAAAAATTTCAAGGAGGACGTTTTGGTCCTTGGATGGACTAACAGTACAGGATTCAGGCCTATTTATCTTAAGGAAACCAGCCAATGTGCGGAAAGGCCTTAGGCTGGCTGTAATCATGTTTATACATAGATGTATATTGTACTGTGTTCAATATAAAAAAAAATTGGGACAGCGATGTGTGGACTGAGGATTTCCAGTAGCACACAGTTTAATACTGTACCAAACACCAACACTGGCCGAGAAAGACTTTGCGCTAAATCTACTAAACTGTGGAAAAGGTTAAAATGGAGAAGTTTCCCATAGCAACCAATCAGATTCTAGAGGACATTCTCTAGTATGTAATAGGAAAATGAGAGCTAGTTTCTCACTGGCTGCTATGGGAAACATCTATACTTTTCCTTTTCTGGAATTCAGTATATCTAACCCTTTGGGGTAGATTCAATTGACTGCAAACAAGGGAATAAGCGTGAAGTGTGCCTATTCTCGTCTATCTATGTAGGCAATATTTGAGGATTTTAATACACACCTCTATGAGGTGTGTAATAAAAGCTGCACTATAAATTTGCGGGAATAGCATCATGACCAGACAGGTCAATTGAATCTGCCCCAGAGCCCATACAGCAACCAATAATAGTTGTTTCAGATAATATAAACCATTTATAACAAAGGCATCCATTACAGTTAAACATTTTCTTGTCCAATAGATGCAAATAGATTGGATGCAATATGTACCTCGGCTTATCTCATCAGTACAGAGCTGAACATGGTGCCTCTGTCACTAATAAGGTTAATTGGGGAGCACAAAAAACATGACGCTGGTAGAACAGAGCCAGGGGACAATATGTCTGTCAGCTGAGAACAGTATAAATAGGTGTGGCATAAACTAATTACATCTTGCCTTTATTGCATCTCCATGTATTAAGAGGCAGGAAGCACCCTGAGGCAGCTGAAACCACGCACAAGCCTGTAACACGTCTCTTTATGTAACCTTATAAGTCCTATTATGTGTGTGGCCGTTTATTCCTGATTTTCTTCTAGTGTACAGCTGCCTGCCTACACAGTTACAGAGACAAACCTTCACAGTTATTATTATTTCATGGGCAGATATTGGGCCTGATCCAGACCTACACTCAGGTACGTTTTTACGATGGTCTTAAGTGTAAAAACTGCCATTTGTACTTACTGCGCATGCTCGGGGCAGATGTTACGCTACGAAAGTCTGAGCTGGGCCTTGAGCGTACCAGCTTCATTACTACGCTCGAGGGGGCGTGCCTGCCATACGAAAGCTGTAAATATGCACTGAGGGCGGGGTGAGGCATTTAAATTGTACAGTATGGGCGTGCTAAGCGTCGTAACTACGCAAGGAGCGGATACACGCGGAAAAGTTAGGGTAGGGTTTCCTCAGCGTAAGACGGCAAAAGTAAGTACGAACAGGGGGAGTGCATGGGAGATACGCTGGCGTAAATACGCTACGCCCGAATTTTCGCATACGCTCGTCGTGCGCTCGCTTGCGGTCGTTGCTCTGGATCAGGCCCATTGTCACTATTGCTCAAAACAGCTTCTTACAGCTACTGGAACATTAAACAGATATATTGAGATAGAAGCACTCTGATGATGTCAGGACACCAATAAATAGAAGCCTTTTTCTGCAAACATCAAATATAGTCAAATGAAACAATACATTGTCCAAAATATTTTTTATAGCAGATTATAAACATGTGATCCATGTATTCCCCTCATTTCATATAACTGAATATCCTCACAATCCTACAATTATAGATATGAACACCAAATATTAGTTGATATATACTGTGAGATGAATACAGAAGACAGATCCCTGGTAAATATGCACCAGTCAGTCACACAGCAGTCTAAAGTAGTCAAAGTAATAGGAATTGTCCTGACCTGCACAAATGACAATCATAATACAATATGAGTCTGGCAGGTTTGGGGATTTATTATTCACTCAATGTTCAGACTTCAGGACAAATTTAAAACCAGAAACACAGGTAAACAGGTATACAGATCAACGTGAGAGAGCAATGTCCAACTGATCAGAACACAAACCAGTCTCACAACAGGTTTAAACCTTGGCAGAGATTATGAGAATGTGTTAAATACCAAATTTTTCTCAGCCTTGGACAATCTCCACATGATTTTCATATATGGCAGATCAGGGGGTACAGGAGTAACTTATTAACCACCTAAACCTAGCAATGCTTCCTGCACTTATTAACAAAGCATAGTCCTTTAATAGGTAAATTAGTTTACAAGCAGAATAGCAAGAATAAAAACAAGATGACACTAACAACAGGTAAAAGGGCTTCCAGTTGCTGTTGTATTGCAAACTGCCTTATATGATTTTGTTTAAAATGGCAAAGCACTTACTGTGTAATATGCAGGTGCTGGAGAAATAATAATGTACATTTCTTAAGGTTAGTGCAGGCAGTACAGGTGTGGTTGAATTATAGCATGCTGGGAACTGTAGCTCCAGGTGAGCTGCCTTCCAGTAGGTGTATACAGAATATCAGCTTTATTTAAAAGAACAATACACAGTTATTATATTGTAATTAAATAGTGTCAAGGCTCAGGTGACAAAGGGGGTGTTTTAAATGGGAAATCATTTGACTAGGCTACTATAGACACCTCTGAGGTGCTCTGCAAAAAATGACGGAGATTACTCAAGGGGGACAAATGTGTCATGGTCAGTATACTGAAGCAGAGGGGCCTGTGGACCATTCTGAAGGAAAACCAAAATTCTAAAAATGGAGAAGTTATAAACAGTCATTTAAAAACTACATTTCTAGTGACTGCTAATGAGTGGAAGCACCTTATCTCTTGACTTGCGATACTATCTCTATGAAACAGAACGTTACAGCATGTCCTATTTCACATAACCATTTTCACAAATAATATGAAAAGATAAAGACTAAAGCTGGCTACACACAACATGGTGCCCCTGGGCCCAGACGTAATGCTCTGATAGCCAGTGAGATCATACACAAAACCCAATAATCAGGGTAATCTCCCTCAAGCCCTGCACCCATCCAGACTGGACAGGCACAGTGGTGGGTGCTGTCTGTCGAAAAAGAACATCAGCAGCTTTGCTACCAATGCTGGAGAAGGTCCTGCCACCTAACTCACAGCTCATCTTGCCTCCTGGGACCTATTACAGTATGGGTATCAATGCCTAACTAGCCTATAAGGAGCACCCAGGATTGTTCCACAAAATGTTTTTATGATTCACCATCAATAAACAGATTTATTTAATATATATTTTTCAGTTTGTATTTTGAACGTTATGTATTGTGAAGTTTATCACATAACAGTAGTATACCAATAAAGGCAGGAAATAACATAAAAGAGCTTTACAAGTCATGTATTTTACAATATCTGATACATTATCCAACAAAGTAAACACAGAGCATAAACACACAAGGCTACATGAAAAGCCCTTATCAGAGGGGACATTGATATCTCCTTAAGGAGCACTTGTTCCTTTGTTAGTGGTAGATGCCAAGATCTCCCAGACTTTGATAAATGAGTTCAAAGACGTATGATAAATGCTAGTTATGTATTGCTTTGTTATGTGTATCTAATTCAGTCGGGTGTAAGGAAGTGATGCCTGCTCCTAGACAGCTGTGATTTTGTAAGTAGTCGCTAAGATCACATTGGATTAGTTTATTTTGGTGCTCCTTTTTAAACAGATCTTTTTTTTATATATACATTGGATCTTAAAGATTGGACCTTAGTGACATGTTAACACTAATGAAGGGGGGGGGGGGTGGTTGTAAACCACAGACTCTTGTGTGATATTCAACATATATTCTTCATTGTAGCAAAGTTGAATTAGTTCAACAAGTGGAATCCATGAAGGAAAATGATGCCATGTTATAGACACACCTAGGAGCAGAGAAAAGACTGAACACAACACATAGCTGTTGCATGACAGATCAGCTAATGATCAAACCTTGGATTGATGGCGGAGCAATATGACACCATGACACTCCCTCCCCCTCTCCCTGGCTATAGAAGCAGCTCTTACCTGCAGCTGTGGTAATGTCACCGGGGTGGTGGCGGGTCCGTGCACCTGCAGTGCCTGTGTCCCCCGTCCTCCTTCACGTGTCAGTGCCTGTGGACATCAGTCTGCGGAGCACTCGTCCCTGTCCTGTGCATGACGATCCAGGCTCGCTAGTCCCTCCCTAGCTCTCACAGAAGTATGGGACAGCGATTCCCACTTCCTGGTTGTCGGTCTTGGGCGGGATCGCGGTTGTCTTGGAGACACGAGACAGCTCCTAGAGTGTGTGTGTCTAATAGGTGTGACACTGCGAGTGACCCACACCCATGGTATGTGCAGTGTGTATGGCCACAAGAAGGACACCGAATGTGTCTTCCCAAGGGAACAGAACATTAAATACTGAAGGGAGCCAGGGAGCTGATCATATGTATTATGGACAGCACTGAGCACCATAAGCATGTGAGATGCACGTAAATGAGGGCTCTTATATGGTGAATTAGAGGCTACTAAATGAAATATTTCCTCCCAATCTACAAATGTTCTGACACTTCCAAAGCATACACATAGATAGATAGATAGATAGATAGATAGATAGATACATTAGTACTTATATTCATATAGGACCGGATTCAGACCCCCGCATGCTTTCCGTGCGCGCGGAGGTCTGAAATTACGCGAGGGGAGTGCACACCCCCTGTCACTCCCCTCTGTCGTGTGGGCTTTATGGCAGCGTACGCTGCCATAAGCCTGCCTTAACTGATCATCAGTCCGTACGACCGCTGATCCGCTGCAGTGTGGGAGCTGGCTTAGTTATTCTCAATAAAGCAGATTATGAGAAAGAGGTACTGCGACAACTATCAGACGAGAAAACATATAAGAGGTTAGCAAGTAATCCCACCAATAGTATCCTAAAAAATTTTTATAACTTCATCATGGAACATTTCAAAAAAATTATAATCACTAACCCA
>WWET01000273.1:702234-722234 GCA_011038615.1 Limnodynastes dumerilii
CACTAACCTGAACGTAGGGATGCTGGGGGACGTCCCCTCCAGCGTCCCTACGACGCTGCTACGGACGCCTGATACACGATCGGGCGTTGCCGTAGCAACGCCGGGCAACATCTGCCCGGCACATGCGCAGATCGGCTTTTCAGCCGATCTTACGCTTACGTCCGCCGTCCTAGCGATGGCGGGCGTAGGTCTGGATCAGGCCCTTTGTGGATAATGTGACCCCAGGATCAATTCTGAAGGCAGCCCTGCCAACAGTTATCATAAGAGCAAGGTACAGTATAATATAAGCTATTCCTCCCCCTACAGGTTCTTAAGTGATATGTAATCAAATTACTGTTAATAAAGTATTATAACAATAACTATTAATGTATCAGTGTGATACTTTATGATATTATTTCACACTCAATGAAAAATAATAGTTACAGTAGTAATCTTTATGTGAGAATTCTTTGATGGGTTGCTGATACAGCTATAACCTGCCAAATTCCTCTTTTGTCAATTATTTTTCCTCAGGCTGAAAATGTTGTTGTTGTCTTTTTTTTATTTTTTATTACCATTAAGTTAAAATAATTGGTGGTCATACCTAATGAGTCTATCCCTTTTTTGAGATATTTGACCTTGATGATTGAATTATGGTTTCTGAAGCTTAAACTTCAATTCCCATTCTATTCATATTCTTAACAATGTGACCTCATTTATCGCTAGGTAGCTAAATTTGAATGGTGCCAATATTAAATATCCTTTGACACTTCACAGCTCTGCTCTGATGATTTAATCATAGATTTGGAATCTTAGATGATCTGCCAATTATATTAATTGGCCCAATTATATTTCTACTTTGATATTATGGAATCTCACAATAATGTTCTGTTGACTGTCTAGGTTTATTCTTTATCATTGTTACCATGTTCAATGCCAAGTAGATATATTTATGTATTCAAACTAAGGAACCTTTCTTAATCCAGCCATTGCTTCCTTTTAAATATAAAACCCTTTTCTATACTTAATTGAAAACATTCAGTGGCACAGAGATTAGGTATCTACCTTAGATACAAGTGGTTATAAGTTCTAATTTTGATTAAGAATTAATTTTCTCTTTTCTCTGTCTTACTATCATCCTTTTTGCATTAAGGGCCTCATTCATTAAGCTCAATTTGGACTAAATCGCCTCAAATCGCATGATTTGTGCATAAAAAATCGCCAAACCATATGCATTAAGCACAAAATCACGCGATTTGACTGTGATTTTAAATCACGTGTATTAAAATCGCGGTCCCGATTTTTTAAATAAAGAAACAAGTTTTGTAATTCATTAAAGTTGATTTCACCGAATCGCGGTGAAATCGCCTTTAAATCACAAAAAATAAAATCACAGCCAGAGAGGTGCGATTCTATTTTTTTGGACGATCAGGACCTAATAAAACACATGTCCGTATAACAGACATGTGTTTTTGTCTGTGTAAAAACTCAGTGCTGCATGGCTGCAAGCCTTAGCCATGCTGTACTGATGGAACTACAAGGATCAGCAAAGCCGTCTGTCACACCATTCCTTTGACTGACCAGGAGATTCTGATTGATTGAGCATAGGGAGGGTAAGATAAGGCCCTTCTTGGGCTGAAGTGTGTACTGTGAGGTCGCTAGCCTTGAAATTCAAGGACAGTAACTGTCTTTTCACTAGCTGAGCGGGACTCCCTGGTGTCTTTCTTTTGTTTTTCATTATTTGTTTATGTGTTTCCAATCAGAATGAGTAATTTCTTGATTTATTTGATTAAAATCAGTAGTAGCGCTGGTTTATAAGAACAATTTTCCAACCATGTCTATATGATCCCTCCTCTTTTTTCCATAATGCCTAATTGTTTTTGTTCTTAACCAAGCACCTCCATTATTAGGAGTATTCAGATTTAGGGGTTGTGCAGTTCATTTTTCCAATAAAGTATTATAACAATAACTATTAATGTATCAGTGTAATACTTTATGAGATTATTTCACATTCAATGAAAAATAATAGTTACAGTAATAATCTTTATGTGAGAATTCCTTGATGGGGCTGCTGCTTGTAGTAATGACTAAAACTAGCACTTTACCACAGTATAAGGAACAGCAAACAAAACATTAGGTGATAGGTCACAATTATGAGATACAAGGAAAGGGCATCACGGACCAGTCCAGAAATCTAAACTTACATGTCCACTTTTCAAGCCACAATAAGAGGTCAGTCAAGCCAGTGATAAGACCTCTTATCACTTATCAAAATAAGAAGTCAATCAAACAGTCCAGATCAAAGGTAAATCAAGTGGTACTGTTACGAGCCACCACGTTCTCATGGTGGCTCACAGTGTGTGATCCCGGCACTCTCCTATTAACCGGGATCCACACAGTCATTGGCAGCAGTGGCTCATGTGTCCCGACTGAATCCCCTGCCGGGAACAGCTGTCTATCGCTGTCTATTGGCCAGTTCCCCTGTAAATAGCCAGTGCTTCCTTCCCTCATCACTGGTTATAGCGTCCTGCACGTGTGCCCCAGCCTTTCTGCCATTTCTCTCTTGTCCCTTGCTTTCTCGTTGCCTTGCTCCTCTCCCCTTGCCCTCTTTTCTCCTTGCTCTCTTTGCATTTTTGGTGCCTTTGCTTTCTTGAGTGTCCCTCCTATCCAGCCCAGTTCCTTGCTGATGTCCTCTTGTGCTCCATCCCTCTCTTTCTCTCTCTCTGGTGTCATCTCCTTGTGTTTAACCCTTGCTCTCTCCTGTATGCTTGTATTTGTTACCTCTCTGGGGTTCCACTGAGTGATTGCGTGAGTGTGTTCCCTGGTGAGTTCAGTCAGTCCTCGTGATCTCCCTCAGTCCATAGTCTTGGTTCTGTGTTCCGTGTAGTCCGTCACAAGTCAGTTCCTTCTGACTTTGTCTATTCCTGCTTTCAGCTCTATCTGCTCTTCTGCTATGTTTTTCCTATTTCCTCTCTTCTACGAGTTTGGTTCTGGGGGCCGTGACCTGTTGTTAGGGCGCAGCCAATTCCATCCCCACCATCAGGGGCCCTGGTGAACACCACCTGATAACATAGACTCCGCGCCCTGGTAACCGTTCTCGTAACATTATAACCATTTACATTGGGCTCTCGGTCCCAATGGCCCGCTCAAGTTCTGGCAAACCAGATTCAAGCCGTCTCCCAGGTGATCCAAGGCCTTTCAGAATGTCACGCTGCTCATGAAGCTGCGACTCAAGCAGTCCAGGAGCCTCGGCAGCATACAGTGGTCAAGCCTAAGCTTAATTTCCCGGACCACTTCTCTGGAGACCGCAAGAGTTTCCAGAACTTCCAGGAGAGCTGCAA
The DNA here is from genome assembly GCA_011038615.1 of Limnodynastes dumerilii. NCBI lineage: Eukaryota > Metazoa > Chordata > Amphibia > Anura > Limnodynastidae > Limnodynastes > Limnodynastes dumerilii. Next base: position 705,555 of record WWET01000273.1, read on the forward strand.
GCTCTATTTCCACCTGCGTCCTGTCTCGTCTGGTACTGAAGTTCAACGAGTGGGAATCGTTATTTCACTACTGAAAGGTGTTCCTCAGTCCTGGGTGTTCGGACTTCCGGCAGGGGATCCAGCACTTTCTTCCATGGATGCTTTCTTCAGAACTTTAGGACTGTTATATGACGATCCTGATTGTGTGGCATCTGCCGAATCCCAGTTGCGCAATCTGCGTCAGGGCCAACGCTCAGCGGAAGAGTATAGCGCCGACTTCAGGAGATGGTCACCAGATAGCTTTTGGAATGACCCTGCACTCCGGAGTCAGTACCGCCTTGTTCTCTCTGACCAGGTCAAAGACACGTTGGTCCAGTACTCCCCTGCAGATTCTTTGGAGAAACTTATGCAGCTTGCCATCAGAATCAATCAACGTTTCAAAGAGAGGTGTCAAGAGAAGGATATAACCTCTGCTTTGTTTACCAACCCTGCATGGTTACACCCTCAGCCACCTACTAGTGACACCAAGGAGCCGATGCAGTTTGGCCTCCAAGGAGGAGAGAGTCCATCGCAGAGTCTCTGGTCTATGTCTATATTGTGGCCTCGGGGGCCATTTTCTGCGTGACTGCCCTACTCGTCCAGTAAAAGACAAAGCCTAGCTGACGTTGAAGAGGAACGTCTAGGCTCTCAAATTTTCTCTTCCACTAATGCGCTATTGCTTCCAGCTGCTCTTTCGTTCAAAAAGACTGTTTTTTAACATTTCTGCCTTCCTTGACAGTGGTGCAGCTGGCAACGTCCTGGATATTTCTTTGCCAAGTCACTGGAAATCCCGTTCTTAGAACTCAAGTCTCCTCTTATGGTCTGGGGATTTGATGGCAAAGCATTATCCGTTGGAAGAGTCACATTTTCTACTCCTTCTCTACTTCTCTCCGTGGGTGCTCTGCATATTCATTGTCCAGCTTCACCTCTGATTCTAGGCCATCCATGGCTTCATCTTCATAATCCCCGTAATGATTGGATCAAGGGTGATATTATCAACTGGAGTGGCTATTATGCCTCTAACTGTCTATGTCTTCCTCTCCATGGTGAACTTCCACTCGCTGTGCTCCCAGGTCTTCCGGACCAATATGCTGCCTTCTTTGATGTCTTTTCTTAAAAAAGCAGCTGACGTCCTACCTCCTCATCATAGTTATGACTGCTCCATCGAGCTGCTTCCAGTTGTTAAGTTTCCTAAAAACAGATTGTATTCTCGTTCTCGTCCAGAGACCAAGGCCATGGAGAAATATGTGGAAAAGAACCTCGCTAAAGCATTTATCCATCCTTCAAAATCTCCTCTGGGGGCAGAATTTTTCTTTGTTGAAAAGAAGGATAGGACTTAATAAATTTCCGTCAAGAACACTTATCCGTTACCACTCATCTCTGTGTTATTTGATCAACTTAGAGAAGCGGTAATTTTCTCCAAAATCAATTAAAGAGGAGCCTACAATCTTGTATATATAAAGGAGGGCGATGAGTGGAAGACCGCCTTCAACACCTTGTCTGGACATTATGAACTTGGTGATGCAATTCGGTCTCAGCAACGCCCCAGCAGTTTTTCAAGATCTGATTAATGATGTCATGCGAGATTTTCTCTGAAGATTTGTCATTGTTTATCTCAACGACATCTTGATTTACTCCCGTTCCTTGCCCGAACATTGCCAACATGTTAGATTGGTAAAGACTCTGTGAGAACTCTCTCTATGCTAAGCTAGAAAAGTGTGAGTTTGAGGTTCCCCAGGTGGCCTTTCTGGGGTTTATTATCTCTTCCTCTGGCTTCAAGATGGACCCTAGCAAAGTCAAGGCTATCCTGGATTGGGTCCATCCCACCAATCTTAAAGCCATTCAACGTTTTCTGGGATTTGCTAATTTTCTTAGAAGATTAATTTGTGGATTTTTGTTATTGATCTCACCCATTTTTGCCCTTACTAAAAGAGGGGCTGATACCAACAATTGGCCTCTGCAAGCTCTTGAAGCTTTTCATGCCTTGAACTTCAACTTGGCCCCAGTTCTCAGTATCCTAATACTGAATTGCCCTTTATTGTCAAAGTCGATGCTTCCGATGTTGGAGATGGAGCCGTTCTCTCACAAATCGACCCTGTAGATGGTCAATTACATCCGTGTGCTTTTATGTCCCGAAGGTTCTCTGATCCAGAGGTTAATTATGACGTTGGAAACTGTGAACTTCTTGCTATCAAGTGGGCCTTCGAAGAATGGAGGCATTGGTTGAAGGGCTCTCTTCATCCTATCAAAGTGTTCACGGATCATAAGAACCTGGAATATATTCAATCCGCCAAGAGGCTAAATTCATGTGAAGCGCTTATTCTTCACCCATTTTAATTTCTCCATCACTTTTCGTCCTGGTTCTAAAAGCCTCAAGGCCGACACCTTATCCTGCAGTTTTTTGGATACTCATGCCTCCCAGCTGGCTCCTCTTCCTATTATTCCATCCTCGTCAGTGCTTGTCGGACTCTCTCAAGATCTGTTCTCCCAGCTCCGTGGTCTTTAGAATCAAGCTCCACAGGAGACGCCTCCTAACCTGCTCTTTATTCCCCCGGCTCTCAGGAAGCAAGTTCTTACTGAATTTCATTCCTGCAAAACAGCTGGACATCCTGGTATTACTAAGACGAAGAGACTCCTCTCACAGCATGTCTGGTGGCCTTCCTGGACTAAAGATGTAGTTGAATTCGTTTCTGCCTGTAAGGTGTGTGCTCAGAACAAGGTCCCTGCTACTTCCATTACCCGCTCCTTCAAGACCTTGGACTCATATTTCCATGGATTTTATCACCGACGTACCCAACTCCTAAGGATTTAATACCATATGGGTAGTGGTTGAGCGTTTTAGCAAGATGGCTCATTTTACTCTGCTTATTAAATTGCCTTGTGCCAAGACTCTCGTTTCCTTGTTTATCCAGCCTATCTTCAGGTTACATGTACTTCCATCTGACATTGTTTCCGACCGGGCAGTTCAATTTGTTGCTCGTTTTTGGCGTTCTTTCAGTTCATCACTTGGCATCAACATAAGCCTCTCTTCTGCCTATCATCCTCAGTCCAATGGCCAAACAGAACGTGTCAACCAATCCAACCAAATATAATAATGCCAATCATGCTTCCATAGACGTTTCTCCTTTCTTTTGTGTCTTTGGTCTTAATCCTCGGGCCAATTCTTTTCATTCTATGCCGTCTACTGTTAAAGTCCCTCACAAGTCTACGTGGTTGCTCAGTTCCATCTGGAAAAAGGTGCACGCTGCTATCAAGTCGTTTTCCCTTCAGTCTAAAAAATGTTTTGATTGTTATCGAAAGACTTCATTCTTCAAGGTCGGGCAATGGGTTTGGCTATCTACCCGCAATATTCGGATTCGTCAACCTTCCAGAAAATTTGGTCCCAGATTTATTGGTCCCTATCAAATCATTCAAAAGATCAATCCTGTCAGCTTCAGGTTAAATCTGCCCCCTAGTCTTTGGATTCCTTGCACCTTTCATTGTTCTTTATTCAAACCAGTCTTTTTCTTTCACAAATTCTCCTCCAATTCTTCCAAAAAGCCCTGTCTTCTTCTGGTGACTGGTCAGCAAGAATTTGTTGTTGACTCCATTCTGGATGCCAATTGGGTTCAAGGCCAACTTTATTTTCTCATTCCTGCCGGGAACAGCCGCCTATCGTTGCAGGGGGCTGGTTATAGTGTCCTGCATGTGCGCCCCAGCTTTTCTGCCATTTCTCTCTTGCATTATCCCTTGTTCTCTCGTTGCCTTGCTCCTGTCCCCTTGCCCTCTTTTCTCCTTGCTCTCTTTGCATTTTTGGTGCCTTTGCTTTTTTTTGAGTGTCCCTCCTATACAGCCCAGTTCCTTGCTGTTGTCCTCTTGTACTCCATCCCTCTCTCTCTCTCTCCCTGGTGTCATCTCCTGGTATTTAACCCTTGCTCTCTCCTGTATGCTTGTATTTGTTACCCCTCTGGGGTTCCGCTGTGTGATTGTGTGAGTGTGTTTCCTGGTGAGTTCAGTCAGTCCAGTCCGTCCTTGTGATCCCCCTCAGTCCATAGTCTTGGTTCTGTGTTTTGTGTAGTCCGTCACAAGTCAGTTCCTTCTGACTTTATCTAATCCCGCATTCAAATCTATCTGCTCCTCTGCTATCTTTTTCCTATTTCCTCTCTCCTACGAGTTCGATTCTGGAATCCACAACCTGTTGTTGAGGCATAGCCAATTCCATCCCCACCATCAGGAGCCCTGGTGAACACCACCTGATAACATAGACTCCGCGCCCTGGTAACCGTTCTCGTAACAAGTACACAGTGTGTGCCAAAAAAAAGAGAGTATGTGTCGGCGCTTCAGCAATAAAACAGACCACTGCCGTCAACGGGAGTGGACCTCCTCCACTTTAAAAGTATTTAAGCAAAAAGATAGGGGTAGTTTTGACAGCGCTGGACTAGGTAGATAATACAGTATTAATTGATATACAAGAATCAGCGAGCCAGTCAATTTCCTGCTTGAGAAAGTGTCCTGGTATAGACACAAAACGCGTTGCAGTAGCTCAGCTACACACAGTACTGCAGGACCGCTTGTCTTTCCAGCCGAACCACTGTATCTGATCCTGATTTCAGAAGCCACTACCGATTGACCCTTATTCATTCCTCCGCCACCTGCTGGTTCTTTCCGGGGACGCCCGTTGAGCCCACACTGCTATTTACATCCACAGTCACGGAGGGTGAACCAAGGGTGAACCAAGCCTTCTCTACAAGACATCTCTACAAGCCATAAGTTAACCTTACCAGCTTATATTATATTATCACCATCTTTACCTGTCCATATTGCGGAGCCTATACAGAGCTGCAGCATTCTTTAATTGACTTGACTACTATTGGTACCAGTTCGGTTTCCCTAACCAGTTAAATAGGGAAGATTTCCCTGCGGACTGTGTTATCCAATATTTGCTCATTTGGACTTATTAGTTCTACCTATTAGCGGTTCCTGGAACACTGTGTTATATATGCTAGCGAGTGTGATTATTATTTGCACCTTATTTTAGATGCAATTATTTTATTCTTATTTTAAAACATTTTTCATTGATTAAAATGTATTACTGTTATATGCACTGGTGTATGAATACTATTTATTTTCAACCATCACAAGCGATTAGACAGTCTATTCTTGTATATCAATCAATACTGTATTATCTACCTAGTCCAGCACTGTCAAAACTACCCCTATCTTTTTGCTTAAACACAGTGTGTGCCACATGGTTATGGTGGGTGGCCGCATCATCTATAGATGGGCTTCACTTCAGTGGATAAGATTGTAGACAGCCTGGGTTTACAGGGTCCGCTCTTTCCAGCCCTTATCCTTTAGCACTCACAGGTTGTTGAAAGCTGGTAATCAGTGATAAAAGCCATAGATTGGCTTTCCTACAATGCGTATAATCAGCTTGCGTGGGGATGTCATGCCCTATTGTACTTAGTTATGTACAAGTTTACGAATGATCACAGTTACGATGAGTAACATCTGCCGTGGGCATGCGCAGTGCATTCCCATAGCCAGATTTACACATGCCATGTGCATAAATAAGGCTGGATCAAGCTTCATGTTTTCATTTTTAACTCACCGTCAACTCTATCCTGGATCCTTTCCAATCTGGGTTTCGCCCCCTGCAATCCACTGAAACTGCACTGACTAAGGTCACAAACAATCTCCTCTTGGCCATATCTAAGGGCCACTTCTTTCTTCTCATCCTCCTGGATCTATCGGTAGCCTTTGACACTGTTGATCACCCTCTCCTGTTCCACACTATCTTTCCCCCACAACCTTTGCCCCTCTATCTTGTCCATAGTGTCAGATTGCCTTTCGGCCATCTCCTCATGGATGTCCCAGCGTTTTCTCAAGCTTAACATGGACAAAACTAAAATCATAGTCTTACCTCCTTCATGTATAGTCTTACCTCCTTCATGTATCCCCTCTAACCATACTGGTCTGTATGCAGAGCTCTGGGTGCATTGCATATGCGCCCAGAGTTTACCAATATGTGTTACTGCGCATGCGCAGTAATTTTGTAACGGCATCTACGTTTCTTTTTGCAACGTATATTGCGTATACACTGTCTTAAAGACCTGCATATGGCCCACTATCTCTATTACTAATGGTGACTCCACCATCTCCTCCACCACCCAAGCCCACTGCCTGGGCATCATCCTTGACTCCTCACTTCCCTTCACTGTAAAAGGATGTTGTACTAAGTACTAAGATTGAATGTCACTTGGGGGTTGAATAAAAACTAATAATGATGTGAGCACAGAAAAGACATTTGTGGTTATTTCATTATAAACTTAAGTTTATATTTCTCTGACCTACAAGTGCCTCTTTCATGTAAATGTAAGCAAGATAACTGAATGATCAAAATCAAAGTCAAACTGGCCAAAACATTCAATTTCAGTGGGGGTTGAATAATTTTGACCACAACTGTAAGTTAACCTTACCAGCTTATATTATATTATCACCATCTTTACCTGTCCATATTGTGGAGCCTATACAGAGCTGCAGCATTCTTTAATTGACTTGACTACTATCGGTACCAGTTCGGTCTCCCTAACCAGTTAAATAGGAAAGATTTCCCTGCGGACTGTGTTATCCAATATTTGCTCATTTGGACTTATTAGTTCTACCTATTAGCGGTTCCTGGAACACTGTGTTATATATGCTAGCGAGTGTGATTATTATTTGCACCTTATTTTAGATGCAATTATTTTATTCTTATTTTAAAACATTTTTCATTGATTAAAATGTATTACTGTTATATGCACCGATGTATGAATACTATTTATTTTCAACCATCACAAGCGATTAGACAGTCTATTCTTGTATATCAATCTGTATTATCTACCTATCTATCTATATATCTGTATTATCTGTATTATCAATCAATCTGTATTATCTACCTAGTCCAGCGCTGTCGAAACTACCCCTATCTTTTTGCTTAAACACAGTGTGTGCCACATGGTTATGGTGGGTGGCCGCATCATCTATAGATGGGCTTCACTTCAGTGGATAAGATTGTAGACAGCCTGGGTTTACAGGGTCCGCTCTTTCCAGCCCTTATCCTTTAGCACTCACAGGTTGTTGAAAGCTGGTAATCAGTGATAAAAGCAATAGATTGGCTTTCCCACAATACGTATTATCAGCTTGCATGGGGATGTCATGCCCTATTGTACTTAGTTATGTACAAGTTACGAATGATCACAGTTATGATGAGTAACATCTGCCGTGGGCATGCGCAGTGCATTCCCCCAGCCAGATTTACACATGCCACGTGCATAAATAAGGCTGTATCAAGCTTCATGTTTTCATTTTTAACTCACCGTCAACTCTATCCTGGATCCTCTCCAGTCTGGGTTTCGCCCCCTGCAATCCACTGAAACTGCCCTGACTAAGGTCACAAACAATCTCCTCTTTGCCATATCTAAGGGCCACTTCTTTCTTCTCATCCTCCTGGATCTATCGGCAGCCTTTGACACTGTTGATCACCCTCTCCTGTTCCACACCCTTTACTCTCTTGGCCTCACTGGCACTGTCCACTCCTGGTTCTTTTCCTATATTTGGGACCACTCCTCTTCTTATTGGTGTTCCTCAGGGCTCGGTTCTTGGTCCCCTTCTCTTCTCGCTCTACACCTTCTCTCTGGGTGACTTCGCTATCACCTCTCTGCCAATGACACTCAAATCTATCTCTCCCCCCAAAATCTTTGCCCCTCTATCTTGTCCATAGTGTCAGATTGCCTCTCGGCCACCTCCTCATGGATGTCCCAGCGTTTTCTCAAGCTTAACATGGACAAAACTAAAATTATAGTCTTACCTGCTTCATGTATAGTCTTACCTCCTTCATGTATCCCCTCTAACCATACTGGTCTGTATGCAGAGCTCTGGGCGCATTGCATATGCGCCTAGAGTTTACCGATATGTGTTACTGCGCATGCGCAGTAATTTTGTAACGGCATCTACGTTTCTTTTTGCAACGTAGATTGCATATACGCGGTCTTAAAGACCTGCATATGGCCCACTATCTCTATTACTAATGGTGACTCCACCATCTCCTCCACCACCCAAGCCCACTGCCTGGGCATCATCCTTGACTCCTCACTTCCCTTCACCTCCCACATCTGTGCCCTCTCACTGTCCTACAGCTTTCACTTCCGCAACATAGCTCAGATCACACCCTTCTTAACCACAGATGCTACTAAAACGCTCATTCACTCTCTCATTATCTCCCATCTCGACTATTGCAATATTATCCTCTCTGGCCTCCCTCTGATCCACCTTGCTTCTCTACAATCCATACTAAATGCTGCAGTCAGACTCATTTTCCTCTCCCACCGCTCCACCCCTCCTCTTTGTCTATCTGTACACTAGATTCCTGTCCCTTTCAGAATTCTCTTCAAGTTCTTCACTACATCTTACAAGGTTCTCTCCTCCTCCCCCGCTCTCTACCTCTCCTCCTTTATCTCCATCCACCACCTCAACTCCAACCTGATAACTACCTCTCACTCCCGCATCCAAGGTTTCTCATGGGCCGTCCCTCTGCATTGGAACAACCTACCACAACCTATCAGGAAATCCAGCACCCTCCAATCGCTCCCTCAAAGCCCACTTCAGGCTAGCCTACTCTTCCTTTACCTAACTTACCTGCCCTCCCCATCTCCATCCCTGTGTCTCCTGTTTGTTACCCCCTCCCATGTTAGCTCTTATGAGCAAGGCCCTCCTCTCTCCTGTCATTACCCCTCTACCCTGTCCTCATTAATTCCCTAATCTCTCTCTACTGTCTCTCTCCCCTTATGCATCTGCTGCTACTCACATATCCTGCATCTTAATTTCCCATACATATTGTTCTGCTATTTTTGTATTGTACTTTATTTATTTATTGTATTTGTGTTGTATTCCTTATTTTTATGTATTATGTATATGTAATTATTGGCTTTCCTATTGCCTTTATACGGTGCAGTGGATACCGTGTGGCGCCTTATAAATAAACGTTAATGTAATAAAAAATAATAATAATAATAACTTCTAAATCTCTCCCCCCCAGGATATTTTGAAGAGGTCCAGTTTGACAGGCTTTAGAGAGGGTGATTCTGTTTATGATGTCATTAAGCCTCGCCCCCAGGAGAGTTGGCAAATATGAATAAGTATGAATTTTGGCAGATTTGGAAAAAAAATTCAAATTCTTCCTGCATATTTAACTTACACTAACATAAAACACATACAAAACACCTCAAACACTAGTTATAAAATAAATATAATATATATTTTTACCAGGATACTTGTCTCTTGAAGTATGTAAGACTAGACACACCCGGGGCCAACCTCTTCCAGCAGATAGAAAACAACAGCTGAGATCTATCAGAGGAGTGACAGAACAGCATTTCATCTCTGCCACATTCCCTGCAGCCTGCTCTGCAACTACACAAATCCAGCTTCAAGTGAACTTTACAGAAGTATTGCTTCAATGTCACACTTAAGGAGCAGAGGAATAGAAAATGTCTATTCAGAATCTACTGACTAAACTAGTAGGTAGTAAAGCATAGTTGCTGACTCTCCCGGAACGTCCGCGATACTCCTGAAATTCGGGCAGTTCTCCCGGTATACTGGAGAGCCAGCAAATCTCCCACCAAGGACATGAGGCTCCTGGTTTCCATGAAACCACGGCCTCAAGTCCTGCCCCCCTGCCTGGCGACACTAGTTTACCAGTGTTGCTAGGGACAGGGAGGGACTTGATGAAGCAAATTTCGTAATCAAGACCCATCCCCATCCCTATGAAACCCCGAAAGGGGTAATTGATAGTCAGGGGCAGGGCCTAATGACACAATTTGCATAAATCGCACCATTAGCCCCACCCCCTGCATGCTACACCCAGTATGTAACTGCTGCTACACCCAGGATTTATCCTTTATTAGACTTGAAAAAGACAAACATTACGGTAGAAACGTGTTGGCTTGTATCTTATCTGGACCCTCGCTTGCATACAAGTGACTGTGATAGGTAATTGGCCATAGCCCCATAGAAGTGGATGTATGGCGATATCAGTCTAAAAACATACAAAGACTTGCTTATATGCACTTTCATAAAGCTTTTATTGTGAGTATAAACTTTTATAAAGCGCTTGTAATAAACGTTTTGCACTAGGGCCCGGTGCCTCCTGTCTCTCTTCTTTTGCATCTATGTCTCTGCATGCCGGAAGAGTGATGAGCAGCTGAGACAACAGGTGATCAGGAGCACCTGTGGAGCCGCAGAACGCTCAGACGGGGAGAACACATTACCAGAGAAAACACTCGGGAACTTCCCCTTAAAACTTTTGCAAGACTTGAATCCAGAAAAACATCATAAACTGTGAGCGCTTCTTTTTCCTTTACTTGACGTACCACAATAGTGCGCTTTACATATAGACTACGAACTTTTTTGACCAATCAGATTCTAGCTGACAATCTCTATTATGTAACAGAAAAGTGAGACCTAGAATCTGATTGGTTGCTATGGGCAACATCGCCACTTTTCCAAACCCACAGCTTAATAAATCTGGCAGTTACATTTACAATATGACTCAATCTGTCAGTGTTCCATCGTACTATGACTCAATATCTTAGTGTTTCATTCCCTTATATTGTGACTCTATATCTTAGTGTTCCAATCCCTTATATTATGACTCAATATCTTAGTGTTCCATTCCCTTATATTATGACTCTATATCTTAGTGTTCCATTCCCTTATATTATGACTCTATATCTTAGTGTTCCATTCCCTTATATTATGACTCTATATCTTAGTGTTCCATTCCCTTATATTATGACTCTATATCTTAGTGTTCCATTCCCTTATATTATGACTCTATATCTTAGTGTTCCATTCCCTTATATTATGACTCTATATCTTAGTGTTCCATTCCCTTATATTATGACTCTATATCTTAGTGTTCCATTCCCTTATATTATGACTCTATATCTTAGTGTTCCAATCCCTTATATTATGACTCAATATCTTAGTGTTCCATTCCCTTATATTATGACTCTATATCTGAGTGTTCCATTCCCTTATATTATGACTCTATATCTTAGTGTTCCATTCCCTTATATTATGACTCTATATCTTAGTGTTCCATTCCCTTATATTATGACTCTATATCTTAGTGTTCCATTCCCTTATATTATGACTCTATATCTTAGTGTTCCATTCCCTTATATTATGACTCTATATCTTAGTGTTCCATTCCCTTATATTATGACTCTATATCTTAGTGTTCCATTCCCTTATATTATGACTCTATATCTTAGTGTTCCAATCCCTTATATTATGACTCTATATCTGAGTGTTCCATTCCCTTATATTATGACTCTATATCTTAGTGTTCCAATCCCTTATATTATGACTCTATATCTGAGTGTTCCATTCCCTTATATTATGACTCTATATCTTAGTGTTCCAATCCCTTATATTATGACTCTATATCTGAGTGTTCCATTCCCTTATATTATGACTCTATATCTTAGTGTTCCAATCCCTTATATTATGACTCTATATCTGAGTGTTCCATTCCCTTATATTATGACTCTATATCTTAGTGTTCCAATCCCTTATATTATGACTCTATATCTGAGTGTTCCATTCCCTTATATTATGACTCTATATCTTAGTGTTCCAATCCCTTATATTATGACTCTATATCTGAGTGTTCCATTCCCTTATATTATGACTCTATATCTTAGTGTTCCAATCCCTTATATTATGACTCTATATCTGAGTGTTCCATTCCCTTATATTATGACTCTATATCTTAGTGTTCCAATCCCTTATATTATGACTCTATATCTGAGTGTTCCATTCCCTTATATTATGACTCTATATCTTAGTGTTCCAATCCCTTATATTATGACTCTATATCTGAGTGTTCCATTCCCTTATATTATGACTCTATATCTTAGTGTTCCAATCCCTTATATTATGACTCTATATCTGAGTGTTCCATTCCCTTATATTATGACTCTATATCTTAGTGTTCCAATCCCTTATATTATGACTCTATATCTGAGTGTTCCATTCCCTTATATTATGACTCTATATCTTAGTGTTCCAATCCCTTATATTATGACTCTATATCTGAGTGTTCCATTCCCTTATATTATGACTCTATATCTTAGTGTTCCAATCCCTTATATTATGACTCTATATCTGAGTGTTCCATTCCCTTATATTATGACTCTATATCTTAGTGTTCCAATCCCTTATATTATGACTCTATATCTGAGTGTTCCATTCCCTTATATTATGACTCTATATCTTAGTGTTCCAATCCCTTATATTATGACTCTATATCTGAGTGTTCCATTCCCTTATATTATGACTCTATATCTTAGTGTTCCAATCCCTTATATTATGACTCTATATCTGAGTGTTCCATTCCCTTATATTATGACTCTATATCTTAGTGTTCCAATCCCTTATATTATGACTCTATATCTGAGTGTTCCATTCCCTTATATTATGACTCTATATCTTAGTGTTCCAATCCCTTATATTATGACTCTATATCTGAGTGTTCCATTCCCTTATATTATGACTCTATATCTTAGTGTTCCAATCCCTTATATTATGACTCTATATCTGAGTGTTCCATTCCCTTATATTATGACTCTATATCTTAGTGTTCCAATCCCTTATATTATGACTCTATATCTGAGTGTTCCATTCCCTTATATTATGACTCTATATCTTAGTGTTCCAATCCCTTATATTATGACTCTATATCTGAGTGTTCCATTCCCTTATATTATGACTCTATATCTTAGTGTTCCAATCCCTTATATTATGACTCTATATCTGAGTGTTCCATTCCCTTATATTATGACTCTATATCTTAGTGTTCCAATCCCTTATATTATGACTCTATATCTGAGTGTTCCATTCCCTTATATTATGACTCTATATCTTAGTGTTCCAATCCCTTATATTATGACTCTATATCTGAGTGTTCCATTCCCTTATATTATGACTCTATATCTTAGTGTTCCAATCCCTTATATTATGACTCTATATCTGAGTGTTCCATTCCCTTATATTATGACTCTATATCTTAGTGTTCCAATCCCTTATATTATGACTCTATATCTGAGTGTTCCATTCCCTTATATTATGACTCTATATCTTAGTGTTCCAATCCCTTATATTATGACTCTATATCTGAGTGTTCCATTCCCTTATATTATGACTCTATATCTTAGTGTTCCAATCCCTTATATTATGACTCTATATCTGAGTGTTCCATTCCCTTATATTATGACTCTATATCTTAGTGTTCCAATCCCTTATATTATGACTCTATATCTGAGTGTTCCATTCCCTTATATTATGACTCTATATCTTAGTGTTCCAATCCCTTATATTATGACTCTATATCTGAGTGTTCCATTCCCTTATATTATGACTCTATATCTTAGTGTTCCAATCCCTTATATTATGACTCTATATCTGAGTGTTCCATTCCCTTATATTATGACTCTATATCTTAGTGTTCCAATCCCTTATATTATGACTCTATATCTGAGTGTTCCATTCCCTTATATTATGACTCTATATCTTAGTGTTCCAATCCCTTATATTATGACTCTATATCTGAGTGTTCCATTCCCTTATATTATGACTCTATATCTTAGTGTTCCAATCCCTTATATTATGACTCTATATCTGAGTGTTCCATTCCCTTATATTATGACTCTATATCTTAGTGTTCCAATCCCTTATATTATGACTCTATATCTGAGTGTTCCATTCCCTTATATTATGACTCTATATCTTAGTGTTCCAATCCCTTATATTATGACTCTATATCTGAGTGTTCCATTCCCTTATATTATGACTCTATATCTTAGTGTTCCAATCCCTTATATTATGACTCTATATCTGAGTGTTCCATTCCCTTATATTATGACTCTATATCTTAGTGTTCCAATCCCTTATATTATGACTCTATATCTGAGTGTTCCATTCCCTTATATTATGACTCTATATCTTAGTGTTCCAATCCCTTATATTATGACTCTATATCTGAGTGTTCCATTCCCTTATATTATGACTCTATATCTTAGTGTTCCAATCCCTTATATTATGACTCTATATCTGAGTGTTCCATTCCCTTATATTATGACTCTATATCTTAGTGTTCCAATCCCTTATATTATGACTCTATATCTGAGTGTTCCATTCCCTTATATTATGACTCTATATCTTAGTGTTCCAATCCCTTATATTATGACTCTATATCTGAGTGTTCCATTCCCTTATATTATGACTCTATATCTTAGTGTTCCAATCCCTTATATTATGACTCTATATCTGAGTGTTCCATTCCCTTATATTATGACTCTATATCTTAGTGTTCCAATCCCTTATATTATGACTCTATATCTGAGTGTTCCATTCCCTTATATTATGACTCTATATCTTAGTGTTCCAATCCCTTATATTATGACTCTATATCTGAGTGTTCCATTCCCTTATATTATGACTCTATATCTTAGTGTTCCAATCCCTTATATTATGACTCTATATCTGAGTGTTCCATTCCCTTATATTATGACTCTATATCTTAGTGTTCCAATCCCTTATATTATGACTCTATATCTGAGTGTTCCATTCCCTTATATTATGACTCTATATCTTAGTGTTCCAATCCCTTATATTATGACTCTATATCTGAGTGTTCCATTCCCTTATATTATGACTCTATATCTTAGTGTTCCAATCCCTTATATTATGACTCTATATCTGAGTGTTCCATTCCCTTATATTATGACTCTATATCTTAGTGTTCCAATCCCTTATATTATGACTCTATATCTGAGTGTTCCATTCCCTTATATTATGACTCTATATCTTAGTGTTCCAATCCCTTATATTATGACTCTATATCTGAGTGTTCCATTCCCTTATATTATGACTCTATATCTTAGTGTTCCAATCCCTTATATTATGACTCTATATCTGAGTGTTCCATTCCCTTATATTATGACTCTATATCTTAGTGTTCCAATCCCTTATATTATGACTCTATATCTGAGTGTTCCATTCCCTTATATTATGACTCTATATCTTAGTGTTCCAATCCCTTATATTATGACTCTATATCTGAGTGTTCCATTCCCTTATATTATGACTCTATATCTTAGTGTTCCAATCCCTTATATTATGACTCTATATCTGAGTGTTCCATTCCCTTATATTATGACTCTATATCTTAGTGTTCCAATCCCTTATATTATGACTCTATATCTGAGTGTTCCATTCCCTTATATTATGACTCTATATCTTAGTGTTCCAATCCCTTATATTATGACTCTATATCTGAGTGTTCCATTCCCTTATATTATGACTCTATATCTTAGTGTTCCAATCCCTTATATTATGACTCTATATCTGAGTGTTCCATTCCCTTATATTATGACTCTATATCTTAGTGTTCCAATCCCTTATATTATGACTCTATATCTGAGTGTTCCATTCCCTTATATTATGACTCTATATCTTAGTGTTCCAATCCCTTATATTATGACTCTATATCTGAGTGTTCCATTCCCTTATATTATGACTCTATATCTTAGTGTTCCAATCCCTTATATTATGACTCTATATCTGAGTGTTCCATTCCCTTATATTATGACTCTATATCTTAGTGTTCCAATCCCTTATATTATGACTCTATATCTGAGTGTTCCATTCCCTTATATTATGACTCTATATCTTAGTGTTCCAATCCCTTATATTATGACTCTATATCTGAGTGTTCCATTCCCTTATATTATGACTCTATATCTTAGTGTTCCAATCCCTTATATTATGACTCTATATCTGAGTGTTCCATTCCCTTATATTATGACTCTATATCTTAGTGTTCCAATCCCTTATATTATGACTCTATATCTGAGTGTTCCATTCCCTTATATTATGACTCTATATCTTAGTGTTCCAATCCCTTATATTATGACTCTATATCTGAGTGTTCCATTCCCTTATATTATGACTCTATATCTTAGTGTTCCAATCCCTTATATTATGACTCTATATCTGAGTGTTCCATTCCCTTATATTATGACTCTATATCTTAGTGTTCCAATCCCTTATATTATGACTCTATATCTGAGTGTTCCATTCCCTTATATTATGACTCTATATCTTAGTGTTCCAATCCCTTATATTATGACTCTATATCTGAGTGTTCCATTCCCTTATATTATGACTCTATATCTTAGTGTTCCAATCCCTTATATTATGACTCTATATCTGAGTGTTCCATTCCCTTATATTATGACTCTATATCTTAGTGTTCCAATCCCTTATATTATGACTCTATATCTGAGTGTTCCATTCCCTTATATTATGACTCTATATCTTAGTGTTCCAATCCCTTATATTATGACTCTATATCTGAGTGTTCCATTCCCTTATATTATGACTCTATATCTTAGTGTTCCAATCCCTTATATTATGACTCTATATCTGAGTGTTCCATTCCCTTATATTATGACTCTATATCTTAGTGTTCCAATCCCTTATATTATGACTCTATATCTGAGTGTTCCATTCCCTTATATTATGACTCTATATCTTAGTGTTCCAATCCCTTATATTATGACTCTATATCTGAGTGTT
>WWET01000273.1:724734-727761 GCA_011038615.1 Limnodynastes dumerilii
AGAATACAAATTGTTTACATGCCATTATCTTAGGTAAGATTTTTAAAGCTGTGCTTAACAAGGCGTTATATGTGTACTGACTGCAGACACCTATCAGGCTGCGACAAAAGAATAGTGAAGGTTACAAAACATTTTGGTAGAGGGCTATAATGGTGTGATGATAAGCAATGGATATAGATGGATATTTTATTATTATTATTATTGGGCTTATCCCACGTTTTCAGACCACTTGGAATGATATAACTAGAGTGTGTATGCTCCTATGGTCATTATATGTAGTGTTAACTAATTTCACATCCGGTGGTTTGATCATCACCATCACAGATATTAGTGTCGGACAAATGTAGGTAGTGTGTACGTAGGTACGATCGTCTGACTTCGGTGGGAGTCACCGCGATGAAACTGTTATTTTACAAATAGAAACAGCCCAGAGCAATTTTCTGCTGTGTCTATTTCAAAAATAGCGTTACTGTGAAATGTTTTATATGAATGAGTAAGTATGCTGATCGGCATATTCTTTCAGAAACGCCACCCGTCGCAAACCCGTTGCACCAACTGGACAAGTGAGTAGGAATCTATGGAGAGTTTTAGGGTCAGGCTGCAGGGAGGAGAGTTTGAGGGTCAGGCTACGGGGAGGAGAGTTTTAGGGTTAGGCTGGGGGGATAGGAGTTTTAGGGTCAGGCTGCAGGGAGGAGAGTTTTAGGGTTAGGCTGGGGGATAGGAGTTTTAGGGTTAGGCTGGGGGATAGGAGTTTTAGGGCTAGGCTGGGAGGATAGGAGTTTTAGGGTTAGGCTGGGGGTATAGTTGTTTAGGGTTAGGCTGGGGGGATAGAAGTCTTAGGGTTAGGCTGTGGGGAAAATAGTCTAAGTGTTAGGCTGCAGGGGTCAGGCTGTGGGGAGGGGAGTCTTAGGGTCAGGCTGTGGAGCAGTGGTGTCTTAGGGTTAGGCTGTGGTGAGGTTAGGTTAGGGTAATGTAAAGTGAGGGTTAGGGTAAGAATTAGGAGAAGGGATACTTACCATTCGCTGCCACATCTTTGTCCTAGGAATCATTGATTGCTTCTACTCAGCAAATGGTTTGAGATGGCGGCCTACACCCATATGACTTATCTGTATAGTGTATGGTCTCTGTACAGTGTGTATAGAGTCACAATTGTTTCAGCAGATGGTTAGGAGAGATGATGATCTCAGACCTGTTGGTAAATTGTTTGTACACATGAATCTGGTTGTTCATCAGGCAATTAGTGATATTGTAAGAGAATCGCATCTCAAGTCTGAGTGCAAAGGTTTGTACCCGAATTTACTTAAGATTAGTAGGTAAAAAATCAACCATTAATTGAAGCGAGTAGTATCATTTGTTTATTTAAGTACTATGCTCTGTTATGATTCACTGCTTTGAATATCCAATAAGGAAGAAGACAATTTGGAAGTTGGACAAAGAAAAAGAACAACAACAATTTGAGAGGGTGAAAGAACTATTAAAGAACCTTAATGTGTAGTATTTCTTTGCCATTTGCACATCTAATTGTCTTTTATGCTCTTGTGCATCATTTGGAAGTAATTTTCCATGGATTGTCTGGGCTGCTTTCACCAGGAGTGCAAGACTGTGTGCAGTTTATTTTTTAAGGCTTCACTGGGGATTTAATTACCAATTATCAGTTCACCCAAACTTTATTTCCCAAGTAGAATAGATAGGAATTAGGCAATATGAAGCAATGCCATGTAATGCCCTCGGATCTCAGCTTCTTATCCGACTTACTAATACCATAGGACTACCTTATCTTTAGGTTTGTATTGGTGTGCGTATGTCGGACTATTTCGGAACGTTGTTGTGTAACCGTTCCCAGAATTATGAACCTACATGAACTAGGATCTAATGGTGATTCAGAGCTGTTCTGTTCTTTAATCCAATGGAGATTGCATACATTTAATTACTCCGTATGTGCTGTTTGTCCCATCTTAAATTTACGCACATAAAATTCCGCTGAGTCTTAATTATGAATCAGGTCCAAAGTGTTGAAACAGAACACTTGAGATAACGTTATATTGATAATATTATTAATGTTTATTATGTTTGGCATACCTGCATTTGCTAATAAACATAGTCAACAGGAAATATTATCAAATAATTATAGAAAAGGTGCTTTATTATTAGTTTGGGTTGTAAATGTACTATGTACTCTTATAATTTTGTAATGTCAATTGCCTATTTTTGATAACCTGGGAAATATTATCAGAACAGATAAATAATCCAGATTTTTCCTGTCCAATATTTGGACATATTGGTCAGATACTTTATGACAAACACTGATTTCACACTACTAGGCATCAACACTGCATGTTGAAATAAGCCTTACAAGCTGCCTTTTACATAAAGCACCTGTATATTACAACCTCTATTCTGGTAGAATGCTGTAGAATAACTGAGGTGTATCATTCTTGAGAAATGATCACACAATACTCACATGTCCCCTTGACTGCCCTCATATATGCAGTGAATGACAAATCCTCAATCTTACACTAGATGGCAGCATTCTATGTCTCACTCACTGAATAAGGAATGAAAAATTAATTTGCAAAATCCGTTAATTCAGAGCCTACCAGGGCCGCCACCAGACTTTTGTCTCTGGCCCAAAGGAAGAAAGTCTTAAAAACAAGAATCAGTCGTCTTGCAGGTCCGCGATACCCCACCTATACGCAATGTCACAACAAAGGGGACTGGAGCACCCCCACAATTTCTGATGATGACCCTGGAGCCTACTGACAACATTTTAGTCCAAATATTTAATTTAACATCCACAAAAATGAAACAACTTTAGAGATTCCATATATATATTAAATATTCAATTTCTAACAATTGCTACATCACTCACCCAAACAAAAGAATAGGAATAGCTATTGCTGAGCTAAGAATCCGCCTCATTGAAGTTGACCTCCATTCTGCTCAGCAGCCATCATGCAGCAAAACACTGTCTAAGTGAACATCACAGCAACATAGCAAATGTAACGACTCTTAAGGGTCCAGAGCGGT
>WWET01000273.1:753321-765773 GCA_011038615.1 Limnodynastes dumerilii
ACTTGCATAAGAATTCAGAGCTGTGGTAGCATTTGGATCGCACCTAAACCTTGAATTCATTGTATTTGGTTTTAGGAAACACAGAATTCCTCTGTTTTTGTGTACAAGTCATGTACAGGTTGTGAACACATCCCCAATGTGTCTAAAAAGTGTGCAACTGCTACAGTTTTAGGCATATCAGTTTGCACTTTCTTGACTCCTATTGTAAGTACTAATGATGGGGTAGATCCAGAACTACGTCCGTCTTCCATATCGTTTCGATACGTAGATTGCATATATGCAGTCTTTTACGATACGCAGATTAAGTACAATAGCTACTACGCATGCACAGTAGCTATTGTTCATTGAATTACGTCCGTCTATGGAAGACGGACGTAGTTTTGGATCCAGCCCGATGTCCATACTGGGTTGGCATTCTTTAAGGATGTACTGAGATCTGGCAGGTTTTATACAAAGGTAACTAACCCTAAGACTCCCCTGACCCTAAGCATAACCCTCCCCTTTCATGACCCTAACCATAATCATTGTTCAGCTGTCTCTACTCTTTCGGCTGGGACTCCCACCAATCAAAACTATAATGGACAATGAAGTTGCGCTAAGGTCATTACAAAACACAGCTCTGTAAAGTACTGATTTAGGTTTTCTATTGTAAAAGAGAAAACAAGATTTCACTTAAGTTAGTGTTGAAAATGAATTAGTGTTTGGAGCAGCAAGGTTACGGAAGGCCAGAAAAGTGGGGATTGCAATAAGGGCCTTTCTTGCCAGAAAGGGTTTGACACAGGACAGAGCTGGATTTTCTGCTAGGCAACTGTAACATGATGTGGGTTCCACTGCTTTGAAACAGGATGATATAGTCCATGTCCTGACACAGTACAAGATTTCACCCCATAATAATTTTTTTGTATGTATGTACTAAAATTCTTGGTAAAACACTGTGAAAATTACAGCTCAACATTCTTAAAAGTTGCAAAATAAAGAATACTGAAATTAGAGCCGTCATGAAATATCGGGAGTCTGCTTCATCATATAGTGCAGTGTAAAATTGGTGCTGTGAATTCAGGTGTGGAAGGCAGTTATGCGAAGATGGTGCCAGAAGTGGAAGGCATGTGGAAATGAGGAAATGAGGAAATGTGGAAATGTGGAAATGTCAACAAAATCCATGACCTTGTCATGGTTGACTGTTGACTGACAATTCAACATTTAGAAGAGGTTACTCAGGTTACCAACCCCACAGAGACTCGGAAGAGAGGACCAGGACTGGAAGCGAAGGTGAGCTGGCGGCATGGCAAGTTGAGGAGTGCAGTGGACGGAAGTAAGGAGGTCAGCCACGGAGATTGGTAAGTTGAATTACTGCTAGATCACCAGTGTGTGAGGCTCTAACTGGCAAGATCGACTTGGTGTTAGTTTTATGGGCTGCACCGAGTCCCCACTCGGGCCTCGGTGCAGTGGGTGCACTGTGGGTTAACTCTTGAGCCACCTGGCCCTGGCATATAAAATCACCCCTGTTGATTAACCCCTGCAACACCAGTACCTGTTATAGTAATCAAGAGGATCAACCATTGAAGTATTGCATCTGTTAATTAGTGTGTTACTGTTACTGTTTTCCAGTTGAATATTTTCGTAGTGGTAGTGAGTGAAGGGCTTAATCCTTAGTTTGGTGGAAGTTGCTTGTTGTTTCTAATAACATGGATGCATTTGTTGTAGTTATTGTTAGTAGGTGCGAATCCTCCCTTGAGTGTTGGTCCGCTACTTGAGTGCACTGTACAGGAGTAAGCAGGTAGGTTTGCTGCAGGTAAGAAGTGAGCAGGGCACTGTATGTTGTAGGTAGGCTGTTGTGCTTCTCCCTACAGGAGCGGGTGACGTCGTGGACGAAGTTTGGAGTCGTCTGGACTGACAGAAAGAAGCAACCGTAATCTTCGGTCTGTCCTTCAGAAACTGGTAGGAATCTTGGGGCGGGTTTGGTTACCCCTTTGCGTTTAGTCAGGTTTACTAGATACCACATCAGCAAGATGGGTTTTTGAGAATGTTGACACCTGATCAGATGCCAATGAGGTTGACATGCTGTGAGTGTCTTTTGGCCACCTATTGTGCAAATCCAACCAGGTTGTTTGAACAATTCTTGACAATGAACAAGACACAACTTCACCATTGTGATCCAATAACAACATGCAGTGGAAACACTTGACCTCATCTCCACCAAAAAATCTCTGGTGCAGCCATTACCTTGCAAAATCATGGCCTCAGCTTATTGGATGTGGATAGAGGACCAGATCCTAACTGTACAGCCACAGACCTAATCATAACAGTTAAGGTAGCTATCTGGACATGTAAGTGACCAGTTTTCCTACTGACAGTGGGGAGTGCAGGGGGCGTGAACTCCCCACTACGCTTTTTAGCATGTGGAGGTGTGGATCTGGGCCAATGAGTAGAGACCCTTTGCTATGTACAGTAAACTGAAAAGCTCCTGAAAGATACAGATAGCGTAATAGTTATATCAGTAGATCATTTTATTTGTCATTTGCTTTGCAAAAACAATAAGTAGTGCTGAGAATCGGAAAACTTTCAACAAGAACCATGGGCCATGAACGTATTAGGAAGACATTATCCATCAGGGGGTGAAACGAACCATGGGCAACTAAGAATGAATAAGTGCAATTATTTCCACTGAACTAAGGAGGGAGACATTAATCAAAAGTGGAAGGGAGGTAAAATAAAGCTACACGCACCATCTAAGGTATAATGGGTTCTGTAAAGAGAGAGCTTATATAGATCATTAGACGATACATTAATTGCAATTTATGGTAATTACCAACCATTACAGTTCAAACAGGAGCAGAAAAACGTTCTTGATTACTTGTGACGTGACATCAAGGTTATCTGTCTCAAAGGATACTTGACGTTTTAGGCTTATCTCCTATGTGCCAGCAATCTATGCGTTTTGTTAGAGTCAGCCACAATATACTGTAGCACAAAGGACAGTATCTCTGGTACAGTCATTAATAAAAGCAATTAGTTGTACTTTGTAATCATTTATAACATGATAAAGGAAAATTGCTCTTTAGATAACAAGTCACAAGTCATCTAAACTAACAACAGGTGCAGCTGAAATCAATTAAATTCAGATTCTTAAGCACCTAAATTACATTATAAAATTATTTGTGGACATGTTTCTTGTTTATTACTCAGAAGAATGCTTGTAACTCAATAGTAATTATTAATTGAATCATGTGGTAATAATCCTGGTGTTTCCCAACATATGTGTCCATCCAGAACCAATAAGGAACTATCAAGATTTTTTATGTGGCCTCAATAGCGGCCACATAAATTTCTCCAAGTGAATGGCGTATACGACCCTTCCTGGCTCAAAAAAATCACATGAGTTCCTGCCCATTCACAGATCCTTAGAACCAGAAGGAAAATTGCTCTACAACATAACTCATGTCCAGGGCCATCTTAACAGAATTGTAGGCCCTGGGCAAAGCAATGCACAGGGGCCCCTACCCACCCATTCACTGAAATAAAAATGTCCCCCAGTATTCCCAAATCATATCACTCAAGACCCCACTCACGTGTCTCCAGCCCCCAACAATGTGTCTCCAGTGCCCCAGATCCCCATTATGTCTTTCCAGCCCCCCAGTATTGCACAACATATCTCTCCAGCTCCCCAGTTCCCTATCATGTCTCCCTAGCCCCCAAATATGTCTTTCCAGCCCCCCAGTATTCTACAGCATGTCCTTCCAGCTCCCTATCATGTCTCACCAGCCTCCCAGTTCCCTATCATGTCATCTAGTCCACCCAGTTCCCCATATCTCTCCAGCTCCCCACTATGTCTTTCCAGTCCCCCAGTATTCCACATCATGTCCTTTCAGTTCCCCATCATGTCTCAACAGCCCCCCCCCATATTACCCATGTGTAACCACTCCAGCCTGTTAGTATTTATTCATTTTACTTACCTTTAGAAGTCTTCCTTCTGCGGCGTGCTGCTGCTCCTCCTTCCTAGTGATGCTGGTGTCACAGGAAGGAGCTCCTAAGTGGTATTCCATGCAGTATTACTGTCACGGTAAAGATTACAAAGTCTGAAAAGAGATAACATTTGTAGCAGGGTACACAGGTGCAGTAGTGATTACTGACCAAGAAAAGACAAATAGTAGTTCAGAGACAGACGTAGTTCTGGATCCGGGCCAATGGGCCTGATCCAGACTTACGATGTAGCGCTGAGCATACTAACGCTCAGCGTTACATCGTGGGACTCCCCCTGACACTCACCCTGCCCTATCGCATTTACACTCCCTTACGCCGGCTGAAGGCTACCCTAACCAAAAGTCTTTTGAAAAAGGGCAGGGCCCGAAACGCGTCAAGTGACAGCCAGTAGGAGGATCCCTGGACCACGAAACTTCCGTCATCAGTCTCCAGCATGCACGATCCACGTGTTAGCACTACATCCAGCCGCTTGTCAGGACGTCCCGGCGGCTGCTAACATAGGACCATCTGATTGTTTCACAAACGGACTCTGGGGGTACGCAATTGTTTTTTGCTCCAGGATCTTACTCCCATTCATGTGATTATTTATGTTTTTAATGTATCCCAGTAAATGTGATTTTATTTTATCCCAGTAAATGTTTTGGTTGAAGACTGTGGTATGACGTTATTTCCCACCATGTGTTGAATCATTAAGCATGTAATGCTAATGATTTTCTCCCTTTCTTCTATGTCTTGGATGCCTATGAGGAGGATTGATTTCCATTAGATTCATACAACTGGGACTGCAAATTAGAACTGTGTAAAAATTGGTTTTGACTTTTATTCATACTGCATAGATCTTGGACTATTAAATCTGAAGGGACTTATTATAGATAGATCCACTGTATGCCGCTTTTGTGTTAGGTAGTGACCATTTCTTCCATATTTATGGTGTGTGGTTTTAGCTATGTGTTATCATCCTATCACACTAAACAGCGCTGAAGCTCCCCCCATATATTGTTTATTTATCCCCAGTCTGACACTGCCTGTAGAACCAAATCGTTTTCCATGAAAGATGTGGTTGCATCAGATATCTGTTCAGTCTATGCATGAATTATGTGGCCTCACTAGACCACCAGGAAGGGAGCCTTAAATACTCAATGGGTGTTTGGCCTCCTATACACTGAATCAACAATGAAATATTGTTAACCATAAGGTCAAAATGTTAGCTTATGGGCTGCTGCTGTGGGTTTGCCCCCCAGACTAAAACCTGCCAGCCAGCCCCTGTTGGCAGGGGAGTTCACTCCCCTCTTCCGTGGGGACTGACAGACTTCAGTGTGTGCAGTAAACGCATGGAGGCAAGGATCCGGGTTTTATGTTGTATAAGATTGTGGCATCTATATGCTTTGCTTAATCAATATTTTCATTTCTATTAAAACAGGAGAAACAGATTTCATAGGCATTGTAGATAGAGATCTGTACAATAGTTATTACACTGTGTAACCTATAACACCACTGTCTGTAAGCAACATCATTATTAAGCATATTACCATTACCCTACAGTCTCCATAATATCAGGACATCTCACCTCAGCATGTACTCAACAGTAGCATTATCTTAACATTGCTGTATAAAACTACTATTACTTACGATTCCATAGCAATTACTGCCGAATCACAACACACTACTCTTAAAACTGAAAATGCCACATCAATCACAGCTATAATTGTCAATGTTTTACAATCTACAATATTCCTTAATTTTTAAGACCCAACACCACTTTCACAAAGAAGTGATACAATTAGCATTATGGGAATGAAACAAACAAACAAACAAACAACCAGTTGACACGGGATTTAACCACAGTCAGACTCAGGATATAATTACATCTATCATTTCTGTATGCATCTGTACCTGTTGTACTGAATTGTGCTTATGTTTTAGCTTAGCGGTTTCCATTGCCTTATTAAATAGGCTAAATGTCTAAATGCTACAGAATTAATGTATTGTGTTCAGTGTAGCTCTTTGTAACCTAAGTGAGGTGCCAGGAAACACAGGGGCTGATCTATGAAGTTCAGGCTCACAAAAGATTCTTGCACTTTTCATAGTAATTTAATAGGGTTTCAATCCTAAGAGGTAATTGCATGAGCAAAGTTCTGATTCATGTCAGATGCAATCCTACCTTCTCTGGGGATCATTGAGGGGGTAAGTCAACCTTTAGTAACGGTTTCATGTGGCAATTCTGTCTCATGGTGTGCCACTCTGTCTACTCAAAGGTACAGTTTCTTAAAATGGACAATATTATCTTACAACAGTGTGTGTGTGTGTGTGTGTATGTGTGTGTGTGTTTGTTTATGAACAAATTAAAACATCATAACAATCAGAAATACACAAAGGCTACATTTAATTGTTTATTGATAATAATCAAAGTAATAAATTAACAGTTTTTATAGAAGAATAAATAAATAAAATGTTGCATCTTTTTTCTTTTTTTGTCCTCCCTCTGTTGCCAGGCAATAGAGGCAGATTTTCTGAAGCCAGATAACCTTTAAATAATAAGCTTTCAGTTCATTGGTTAAGTGAAAAATAAATAGATTATGCACTGAATAAAACCCTGTTCTGTTGGTAAAAGAGTTCTGTTCACCAGATATATTTTTTTTTCCCAAGCATTTCATATATTTAAAATCTATTAAAAATAAGGTATTTATAGAATATAGAGTTTAATTCATAGAATTGTTTGAAGCTTAACATGTGTTTGGGGTACAAAGAATGAATAAACATATTTGACATGCCATATACCATTACATAGAAAATACCACTATACATGAATCAAACAACACAGACAAGCAGAAACAGGCTTCTCATAAAATCACACTGATCTCTAACAATAGTAATAATACATTTTTTTGTTACAATACTATCTGGAATTTCCTGGAGGGGATAAATGGATTGTTTTTAACCCAGCTTGAATATATTTATAGCTAGGAACCACAATATACCTTCCTGTGATCAACAATTTAAGTCATGGTCGCAAAAATAGCTCCAGTCAATTATAGCCAATATATTATAATGATAGGGTATAATTGTTAGCTTGCCAAAGCACTAAAGGCACAAGTACTTTATAAAGGTAGAATACTGTAGAATATAAGCTTTGTCCAATCCAAGTTGAAGATTTTGTGGTAAAAAGATGTTTTATTGTTTTACATTCTCAAAAGAAAACAAGTGGAGTGGACTGTAAGCCATCAGTTACAACCCATTGCATGATTGTGTGTGTGTGTGTCTCCCCAAGGAGTTTAATAACCCTATATTATTCACAATATACATATTAAATGTTATGCTTTTAATTAGTCAACTTAAATTATAACCACTAGTTAATTCTGTTATATCTTATCACGTCCAATGAATTATTTTCCATATGACTTTAGAATTTTCGACATGTGCTAGTTTCATACATTTTCAATGTTTATATATTTACATGTTCAACAGAATATTACATTATCTTGCCATATCCATGGTGACTGTTTATTATGCCACATATCCCACTTCACATGGGCAATGGCTCTTGAAAAAGAATGCTAAAATAAAGTTAGGACAGGGGCATGAATATAAATGTATGGGTGTGGGTCTCCGCTAAGAACGGCCCTATTTCGATAGGGCCGTTCTCTCCCAGCCAGTTTTGAACTGGCTGGGATATCGATTGCTTATGCCTTGAGGCATAGCAATCAATCCCCGGAGCTAAGGCAAAAAGGTAAGGCAAAAAACTACCCCAAGTCTTCCCCTAATTCTAACTTTAACCCTCCCTTTCCAATACCCTACCCTCCCTTCCCTTCCCTGCAGCCTGACCCTAACCCTCCCTTCCCCACAGCCTGACCCTAACCCTCCCTTCCCCACAGCCTGACCCTTAACCCTCCCTTCTCCCTAGCCTGACCCTAATACTCCCTTCTCTATAGCCTAACTCTAAGACCCCTCTCTCCACAGCCTGACCCCAACCCTCCCCTTCTATGGCCCTAACCCTAACTCTCGCTTCCTAAGAGCCAAACCCTAAACCCCCTCTAACACTAAAAGTCCCCAGAGTAGTTACTCACCTCTCCGGAGCTGTCAGCGGTGGGTCTGCTGCAGGTCCTGTGAAAATGAATGGGTGAGTATTCCGATCAGCACAATCACCCATTCAAATAAAACATTGTAAAACGGCTCCCTAATCAAAACAGATATTTTGTAATGTGCATTTATCCCTCTACAATATAAAGCTTATAATTGCCATATACTTATAGACCTATTACCACAGCCATTTCAATTTTTTTTTGTTTTCCAGGGCCCGGGCCCTAACTTTACCATCGGGCCTTGCCCAGTGACTAAGCCTTTGTGAAACAGGAAATTAAATTGTCAAGGCTGGATTGCAGGCAGCCATGGGACCACTGGGGTTTTTCAGGTGGGTGTGGGTCGCCGCTGTGAATGGCCCTTTTTTGAAAGGGTAATTTTCTCCCAGCCAGTTCAATCAATCAATTGCTTTTGCCTCGGAAACATAAAGCAATAGATCCATGGAAGACAGAAGAAGCTGCAGCTTCTCCAGAGCCTGACCCTAAAACTCCCATCCCCGCATCCTAACCATAAGACTCCCATTCCCTCAGCCTTACCCTAAGACTCCACCACCCGCAGCCTAAGACTCTCCTTCCATTACCCTAACCCTCTCTTTCCATTACCCTAACCCTAACCCTTCCTTCCCTGCAGCCTAACCCTAAAACTCCTTTAGAGAGTGTTACTCACCTCTATGGTTGGTGCGGCTGGTCTGAAGAATAAATGGGTAATTATGCCGGTCAATATACTTACTCATTCACAAAAATATTTTTAGGAATTGGAAGTGTTTTC
The DNA here is from genome assembly GCA_011038615.1 of Limnodynastes dumerilii. Taxonomy (NCBI): domain Eukaryota; kingdom Metazoa; phylum Chordata; class Amphibia; order Anura; family Limnodynastidae; genus Limnodynastes; species Limnodynastes dumerilii. The sequence continues at coordinate 762,148 of WWET01000273.1, forward strand.
GAAATAGAGACAGACGAAAATTAGCTTTCCGCTGTCTCTACTCCGGGTCTAGGTAGGTCAACTAGCAGGAAATCCAGCGTTGCCTCCAAATCAATAAGACTGGATAAGAAACGGTTATCATGGAATAAAGCTTACTATACAAAGCTAAAAATACCATATACCAGCTCATACTGATAATCAGCAGATAGCATGTCCTTTAGCACCACATTATGTAGTTCATTAAACTTTGCTTCATGGCATGACTGATAATGACATTATTTCTTATTGCCATATTGTGAGACCTAAGTGATGGTTTATCTCTGGAAAATAAAATCTTACGAAAACACTTTACAGTTTTTGGTGACTTTATTATTCCGAAGCATTGATGAAACATGGCACCAAGCAAGAGAAATGTACCATCTATTGTAAATATGTTTATAATGGGACCGTAAACAACTCCCAGGTGTTCCTCTCTTTGAAGTAAAAAGACCTTTTTTTTATCCCTCCTTTCAGTCTATAAATCTCGATGGATAAAGTCTATGACTATCAATAGATAAATCTTGATGCACTTTTAAACACAATGAACCATATTCAGAGATCCGTTTTTGAGGGAAGTTCCGTGTGTATTTTTAGGATCGGATCAACGGCGCATGCGTAGTAACTTTATGTATATAGTTTATGTTGACCATACGCACGGAAGTGCCTAACGGACGTACATGTGAATCGCACTTGGGGACATACGCACGGAAATCAGACGTACTGGTAAGTATACATAAAAGTGGGTGGGGGAGGCATTTAAAATGAATGCATGGAGGCGGGGTTATCAAGAATCGCACGGACGGAGCACATATACACACGTAACTACACATGTATAGAACAGAGTGGTCTATGGACTCCTAAGTCACCGACCACACGTCTGAGAGAGGGGAGTGTCAGGGTTATTGGTGGGATTTTCCTTGCTCTGGCCGGGTGTATAATTGCGTACATAAAAAAACGGATCTCTGAATACGCCCCAATATATAAAACCATGGAGATGTACATGATGTCTTATGCCAACCTCTGAAAAATGAAACTAGTTCTCTTGCTTTCTCTCTCTCTCCTGGATACAGCAAGTAGACGGCAAGTGTCTGAAACAGGACTTTGCCATGGGCACAGAAGATAAGGAAATGGAGCTGAAACAGGGGAGGGATATGAAGACACTGCTTTCATTTGGCCAGGGGACATTAAATAATTCTGGTGACCTTTTGCAGAAGGAGCACTACAGCTGTCAGAGACACAGGGGGCAATAAAGAGGAGGGGGCACTAGCTCCCTGTTAATTTCTATCAGCGTTAGAATGATTCTAATTTGTGCTGGAGGGGAGACCATCCCCCTTCAATCCAGAGAACATCTAAATGATATTTTAATGAGTATGCTGCTTCTCTCCAATCATTCTTTCTATGATTTCAGCATGGCAACTTTCCATGGCATTTCAAACAAGCACTTTTTATCCTTAATGAGAAGTTAAAAGAAAGGGAATAGTAACAGCACAAAGAAATGCAAAAGAACAAGAAGGTTCTGTTTTACAATTTGGCCACTACATAATTGCAGCAAACTAGTTCATATTTGTACCTTTATTCACAAAAATAAAAATTTGCTAATAAAAATATGTTCATGAGTTTGGCTGCACTCAGATACACAGGAGCATTGTGTTTTGGCACACATTTAGGGGACATTCTTTCATGTTCTACCACATACAATACACTCAACCAATGATACAACTAAATACAAATCCTTGTAATATACGTCTAACTCCAACCAACTAATGCAAATAATAATAAGGGTTTAATCACCAAAGCAAATTACAACAACTACAAATGTTATGCTATGCACATACACACACACCAAGTTTTAGACTATTAGTAACAACAATGGGCAAGATCCAGACCTAAGTATGTGTCATGCAAGTCATTTGCATAAGTCCCCTGTCTTGGAACACGCACCAGATGTTCCAATAGCATATCTTATGTGTCTAAGTAAGCTTAAGGGGCTGACCCTTCATTTACGATGGCTGTATCCCCGCCTTAGAGGCATTGATAGCCATTTAAATGGGTGTGGGTCCTTGCTTAGAATGGCCCTATTTCGATAGGCATAGCAATTGATCCAGGGAGCACCGAGCTTTCGGTGCCCTGAAAAGTAAGTAAAAAATCCTTTCCCTAATTCTAAGCCTCACCCTCCCTTCTCATTACCCTAACCTTAACCCTCCCTTCCCCGCAGCCTGACCCTAACCCTCCCTCCCCTGCAGCCTGACCCTAACCCTACCTCCCCCGCACCCTGGAGAGGTTACTCGCCTTTCTCTGCGGTCCGGTGGTAGCAGCGGTGGAGGGATATGGGCGGCGGTGGTATTTCCGAATGAGAATTTTCTAAAACAAAAATTATATACTGGTGAGTATTCTAAATAGCGACATCTGAAAAGGAACTTTCGGATGTCTCTATTTCGGAAATGAGAAGTTCTAACCGGGGACTGCAACCGCATTTAAATGATGGCTCGAGGCGGGGAAGCCCCGTAACCCTCCCTGCAGCCTGACCCTAACCCTACCTCCCCCGCACCCTGGAGAGATTACTCGCCTTTCTTTGCGGTCCAGTGGTAGCGGCGGTGGAGGGATATGGGCGGCGGCGGTATTTCCGAATGAGAATATTCTAAAACAAAAACTATATACTGGTGAGTATTCCAAATAGGGACATCCGAAAAGGAACTTTCGGATGTCTCTATTTCGGAAATGAGAAGTTCTAACCGGGGACTGCAACCGCATTTAAATGATGGCTCGAGGCGGGGAAGCCCCGTTACGACTAGACGTACAAGTTAAGGTAACTGTCTGGACACATGCACTCCCCGCTACGGCAGCGTAGCTACGGACCCCCGCACGCATGTAAAGTGTGCAGGGATCTGAATCTGGCCCAATCATTGTAATGCAAAGGGATCGAATATATGTCTTCTACCTCTCACACATACAATATAAAGGACACAGGCAAACCTAGGGAACAAAGATAAGACACATACCTCCCATCCTTCCTGATGTTGGGGTCAATGTTCAATGGATTACCAAAACGGAGTTAGCAAGAAATTTACCCAAAAACCGGGCAGATTCACTTATCAGTTGTAAAAGTTGGGTGATACATAAACTGCACTTTGTTTTATGATGAATTATGACAATGGCATCCAATAATTTGACATAAATACATAGGATAACTGCAGATTTGTCAGATGTTCTTTACTCTGCTATGACGTTATTAAATAGATCCATCCGCAGATCACTTGTATGTGCATTCATTTTTATTACAATGGGACTGTGACTGCACAGCTCTGGAATATACAGAACAGAAATCCTGGATTCTAAAACTGATGAGCCATGTAAATTCTACATCTGCTGAGGATAAATTACTGGCTATAATCAGGAGATGAGGTAGAAGCTGTAAAAAGAAATAATAAAGTAAAATAAATCAAGAGGTTTGGAGAGTGAAAGATGACACAAAGATACCGCTCCTGGGTAGACACACCAGGAGCGGTACAGAAAATGAGGGATGATCTAGGTAGACTGGAGGAATGGTCAAGAGTGTGACAACTGCAGTTTAATGCCAAAAAATGCAAAATCATGCACCTGGGGCCCAA
>WWET01000273.1:812922-825295 GCA_011038615.1 Limnodynastes dumerilii
TATATAATTTGTAATAAATAAGCAGTTTTATTTTGCCCCTATGAAGAATTTTAAGCATAAACCAATACGGAGAAAGACCCCCCTTGGTACAGTGCTTATATGCATTCCGGACATTCCAGTAATAAAGGCATTTACAGCTGTTCAAGAAGTGGGACAAACAAGAAAAATAAACATTGCTGAAGAAATTAAAGCAGCTGATTTTTTCCCAAGCGGTGATCTAACAAGCTGTAATCAGCAGAACACAGCAGTGATTAAACACTAATTGGATAGGAAGGCAAGTGGTGCTGCTGAAGTGGAGATAGGACTATGTAGTGTTTCTGTGACTCTGGGGTGGGATTACAGATGTTTATAGTCAACTGTGAAGCATGTGCAGGATTTATACAGCGGCTAAAGCCATTTGTGTTTATGTGGGTGACTTATTTGCCAGTTGTGATGCAAGAAGGTTTCCTTGAAGTGTGTTGTGGTCACAGTCCTTTATATTTTATTTTTGTTTGTAGATTCCCTGGCTCTACCCTTTAGAAGATTTGTGTGCATTGTGTTACAATGAATACATAATTGTTAAGAGAATGAAATGAAGATTATTAAAAAGACCGACGCTTTCTGCAGTGTCCATTGAGAATAGGCCCTATGTCTCGTACTATGATTAAGTATTGGCACTGGGAATAATGGACTGGTTCCAGACTCCCCGTTTACAATAATATTACTCTCTATGCAAGCAGGATATGACCGCAAATGGTGAGTGCGTTGTGCACGTACAAGGCTTCAGGGCTGGATCCTCGGTCTTTCTGATGACGGGATGGGGAGCCTTGTGTACGCATGGTGGGAGTTATGTAAATCGCACAGCAAAGGCTTGATTATGTCCTTTTGTATTATCTTTATTTATGCACTGTCCCCATTTTCTGTGGTAGGTAAGGTAGGGTCCTACCATTGGACGTCCTGTGCGTGCGAGGGGAGTGGTCTTCCCTCGTATATGTAAGGGACTTGGGATCACATGGCTATCCACCATTGGACCTTTGATGCCACAGTGGCCAGAGCTCTGACTGCAGTGGAGTCTGGATCCAGCCCCCTGGCACAGTTGCTGACCAGGTCTTTCATCCTATAACCTATTGGGGCTGATACAGAGGTGGACGTAACAATAAAAGAAACAAATCTGCACCTTGGCAAAAATCATACTAAACTGCAGGGGGAAATGTGCAAAGAGAATGAGTTGGGCGGTTTTGTAGCTAAGCTCTTAATTGGAATTTTTAAATAAAACCCCAATCAGTATTTGTGTAGAATAAGCAATATCTTCCAGTATTTTCCATGCACGCCAAAAAACATAAATTAATTTCCACCCCTTATATTATAATATGTAAGGGTTGCTGACTCTCCTGGAATGGCCGGGAGGCTCTCGAAATTTGGGCAGATCTCCTGGTATCCCGGGAGAGCCTGCAAATCTCCCGCAAGTGACTGGAGGAATACTAGTGTTGCTAGGCACAGGGATGGACTTGACGCAATTTGTGCCATTAAGCTCTGTCCCGATCCGTATTACAGCTAAAAACGGGTAAGTATCTCCCGGAGTGAAGCTGTTAAAAAGTCAGCAACCCTGTAATATGATCTGGCTGGGCTTGTACCCCTTTGAGCAGTTCCTCCTGACTCTGGATCAGCCCTAATGTGTCCATGTAAACATGAAGCACAATGTGTATTGTATTGTGTATGTAATTGTTCTGGTTAGTGTTTCATAGGCTACACCAATTATCTAAAAGGCATTACCAGCCCTCCTCTGAGGGCATTGTCTAAATAGAATAACATATGGGTCTTTGTCAGTAACAAAACTGCACTTTTCCTTCCTAAATCATGTCAACAGGAAGTTATTCCTTTTTACCCAAGTTACTACTTATTGGAATGATCTGTGGACAATGTTCTAAACTTAGAAGGATGTGTGAATTCATTGTTTCTGTATGGTGGAGAATATCATTCTTTAAAGACCTGACCTGAAGACTCTCTTAAGCTGGCCCTACACTGGGTCGGTTATCGATCCATGAGACCGTTTCTTGCCAGGGAAATGTCCCGTTGTCGGCACCATACACCTCTCCTACTGGCACCTAGCAGAGGGAGGCACTTAAAGAATAGTGAGCCATTTAGTAAGTTGATTGGCTCCCTTAAATTATCGGGTGCTAGCGCCTGATTTAAATAAAACATGCAAAAAGACCAACCAGATAAAAGCACAAGAAACGCTGTGCTACGATTATTTGATTATATCCATTAACTAGAGCGATTTATTTGCCCAGAACTACACACGTGAGAGGGGAGTGACAAACGGGTTCATGCACCTCGTGTGCGGGTTTAAAGGCCTCTGTGTGCATGAAAATGGATCAGGTCCCATACCTTTAACAGTGAATACAACAATAATTCATATTTAGTGATTATATCGCCTTCATATAAATATTTTGATATTTTACCTAGAAGAAAGCAATGTTTCTGAGTTTTCTGCTTGTATTTGTCTTGTTTAGTTTACAGTGGATAATACTGGTAAATTGTTGTGCACATTGCTGTGAAAGTTAAATAACAATGGATCGTATCTTTAAATCAACTGCGATCGTAACGCCTATAGCGGCAGTGAAATTCCAATTCTATGTTCCTTAACGGACTCTGAACCCTACTTCTACACACTGGCCCCATGTAAAATGGGGCTGGTGGATAAATAAAGATTGGCTGTAAGGGCTTAAACAAGCCCTTACTGTATGATTACCCTCCCCCACCTACCATTCATACATGCTGTTATTTATTTCTATATTCCTTCTATATCCTCTGCTTCATACAGCTCACTATTGATGATGTTTTATATAGCTTTGAATTCTGTTTTACTGATTCTATAAAAGTAAAGTAAATGTCATGGCACATCACTTCACATTGTGCCCCCTCAGGTAAAATAATCCAGCCATTTAAGTGACCGTTTGGTTAAACTCATATATTCAGGATTATATGATGGATAGCTGCATTTTGACTTAAACACTCCTATTGGCAAAACCCTGTATACATGGGACAACTGAGAACCTGCTTCTCTTTAGAATCAGCAGCAGCAGCATAGAGGACCATAAATATGTCTCCTTCCAGCTTTACACCTTTCAGGAACAGGACAACTTAATACCAGGAGGCAGAACATAACAAGTCTAATTAAAGGGAGTCAATAAGTCTTTCTTTTCTTGTGAGGGCTCCATCTTTTATAACCACCTAATTCCAGATACAATACAGAAACCAATCAGGTGACTATGGCAACAGTGTCACCACTCCACAACAAATCAGAGATCTGCACAGATAATAGACCACCACATGTAGCTGTTATCTCATCTGGCTGTCTCTGATAGGAACAACTTAACCTTCAAGCAATGGCAATAAAAAGATATGTACATTAATGTATACATTGTGGTAAATTTCAAACAACATATATCAAACATTTATACATGATGTAACCAGGGGATTATTTTGCTGTTGTTAAAGTATTCCTTTGTTTACTTATAGCTAGCACACAACCATTTATATGGACGTCGTTTGCTTACCCTTTGTGCTTATTAATATAAGCAAGCTAGGGCGCTGAGTTTCCTATTCTATGCTATGTCTTAAAAACAAACAAAATAACCCTACCATAACTTGTAAATTATCATTCATTATATTTATGGGATATATACAAAACAGGATTTCAGTGATCAACTGACAATTTTCTTATGTATAAAAAAAATTATACCTAAAAATTGGTGATATGAACAATTTTATGTATAGGTGTAGTTATCTGATTTGTGTGTTTTAGTTTGGATTATAGCTGGTTAGTCTTATAAGTCGATACACATGGCTTAACATGTACAATTAGGGTTACACATAACATTGTATGGCTCAGATCAGGCAATGTCTAAACTTCCTTCAACAATGGTTTATTAAGTTCCCTGGAACTTAGTTTGCTGGAAGATAGCTGAAAATATTTTCAGTTTGTAGGATCTTCAACATAGGAACTTAGGGCTCGATCCAGACTTAAGAAAGAGTTTGAAATTAAGGACCTGATTCACACTTAAGAATCTTCTTAAAATAAGAACTTAAAGTCACTCCTGGGCAAAACCATGTTGTTTTCGGGGGGAGTCAAGTTAATTGTATTCTTTGCATGCAGGAATATATCTTTGAATTGCTTACTGCACACAGATACTGACCAGCTTTACTATTACACTGTTATTTAGACTTGGGGTGGGAAATATCACCTCTCAACACTAGTACTGTTTGCAACAGATGAAATATGACTCCCCTGCAATCAACATGATTTAGCCCAGGAGTGTCTTTAAGTTCTTATTTTAAGAAGATTCTTAACTATGAATCAGGTCCTTAAAGAGGAAACTTACTCCTATCCCAAGTCTAAATAACAGTGTGATTCGTAAAGCTGGTCAGTATCTGTGTGCAGTAAGCAATTCAAAGATATATCCCTGCATGCAAAGAATACAATTAACTTGACTCCCCCTGAAATCAACATGGTTTAGACCAGGTGTAACTTTACTATCTTATTTTCAAGCTCCTTCTTAAGTCTGGATCCAGCCCATAGAAAGTGACACCAGATAAGAGCCATGTGGTCCATCCAAGCTGACCAGTTGTTTAATTAAAACTATACTGACCCTAGATCCTGTTTTACCCTTGATTTAGTTTGAGATTTAGGATATCCTTATATGTATCACAAACATGCTTACACTGTTCTACTGTGTTAGCCTCAACCAACTTGTAGCTTTAAACATTTTTTTTTTTTTAACAATCTGTTTTTGTATTTTTGTTAAGATTCAAGCCTCCCTTGAGGAGCAGGAATTCAATGAGATATGGGGACAGAAAGCCAAGGATCTTTTCACTGAAACCTCCAAGAACTTCACAGACCCAGAACTCAAGAAAATCATTAGTTCCGTGTCATCCCTTGGAGCTTCTAACCTGAACCTCACAGCTCGTACAGAGGTGAGTGCCACCATTTTAATTGGCTACTGCCCCTTAAAGTGTTAGTGAGGAGCTGTACGCACTTTGTTGCATTATTATACTGCTGTGTCCATCACTGATCACTATGTGTTATATTTATCAACCATCTCGCATTTTTTCTAGAGTAAGGGTATGTTGCCATCAGCAACAATCAGATTCTAGCTACATTTTAACCAGTACATTCCACAAAATGATAGGTAGAATCTGATTGGTTGCTTTAAGTAATACATTCTATTTTCTCTTTTAGAGATGTTGTTTAATATACCTCTATATCTAAAGTTGTCTGTATTAGAAATTCATAGAATTCCGTTGTATAGGAAAATCAAGAAAGTGACATAGATTGCTCAAAAAATTACAATAGTTTTGTTGTTTTGGATGACATCACTATTTTATTCACTTCACCACCCTTAAAAAAAACAAAAAACAAAAAAAAAACAGGTCCATCTATAACTCTGGAAATACCCATGTCTGACATGACATGTGCCATGAATTTCCTGTGTCTGTCCTTGCAAGCAACTGTTAATCAGCTAAAAGAGGTGCTTTTATTGGCTAGAAAAAAATGAAGAGGACTTAATTTTTTGCACACTATGCACAGGACTTTTTAAAAAATGAGGACCAGCTAGGAGACGGGCAACTACAATAGGAGCAAGCAGCAACTCGTTTGTCTCCTTTCTGGTCCACCTGCAGTTTCGCTATTCGCCGCTATGAATTTAGTAGTTGCCTGTCTCTTTTCCGGTCCGCTTTTTCCTATTCCTGCGCATGGCTCCCGGCTAAGGGATTTGTTTACTATTGCCATAGCAATAGTAAACAAATCTCTCCAATCAGGTGTCTTTGTGAAGGACCTGTGTTGAAAAACAAAACAGGACCTTTCACACAGACACCAGTCCCTTGTGAGACCCAGGAAAAAAACTTTTTTTTTTTTATTCCCGGGTCTGAATTCCAGGTCGATAAAAGGGACCTTTCACATAACTACCAAATACCCAAGATTTTGATGAGACCCAGATTTTTGGCCAAAAAACTAGGTATTTGGTGGTGATGTGAAAATAACTTTTCTGTAAAACAATAATTTTTAGCCGATCTAACACAATCAACCAAATGTTATGTATAAGAAAATGTGGGCATAACTGAAACACTCCCAGTTTTTTTTTTTGTAGCACATTGCAATCTTAATTTCCTTGTAACATTTTCTAATTCGTGTTTCTGTGGAAGCATTCTAAAGAAATGCATTGTTTCTGCAATAAAGCCTAATATTCTTTCTCCACTGTACAGGCCACTTATATACATAGTGGCAAAATGGGTGATCATTGTCTCTCCCTCCCCCCATACCCTGCATCCTATCACTTGCTGCTTTTCTAGGGATGCAGCCTTTGTTGACCTTGAACAGGCTGTAAGCGGCAGGCGAAGGATGGAGAGAAATGTCAGGAATTGTCAGAGTCCTTCAGAGGGAGAAGTAATTCAAGCATTTAATGAGTTTAAACAACCAGCAACTGCAAGCTGAATTCTGGAAAGAAGGGGAAATGCTTCTGGCAATGAACGCAGAATACATACAGATGTTTGTACTGTACAATGTTCAGTAATATGTGAAAGCATGTTTTACTACATACTATAATCACATTTATTAGTGGTTGTTGGCTAATTTTCTTTCTTTTCAGTGGTAAATTGAGAATGAATTGAATGCATTTTTTTGAAATCCTATAATGTAAATGATCCTTATGACTGGATATGAATGCACTGGGGAAAAAGACATTAAGACATAATACAAAAACTTTAATGTATGGCCACCTGTGTCCAGCATTTGTGCCAGTATTATACTGGGTATAGAAGGCTTATCTCTGCTTACCATGGCACTGCACATGCAAAGAGTATGTGCGCACAGAACCGCACCAATGGCCGGATCCAGACCAACGGGCTTGTTACGTTTCATCGCGTAATTACTAGACATGCCCCTTGCTCGTACGTACTTTGGTTTTTTTACGCTGCCCAAACCCTACCTTTACTTTTCAAAGCGTAACTACTGACGTACGTAAAGGCCTAAGACCTAAGCACAGCCGTACTGTACGCTTTAGATGCCTCCAAAGCGTAATTACGGGTGTCGTAAAGCTGTCACGCCTCTTCGTTCGTAGTTATGCTGTTGATACGAGGCTGGCACGTATGTTCAGAGTTACGTGGCGTAACATCTGCCGTGTGCATGCGCAGTACATACAAAACACCGGTTTCACGTCTCAGGCTAGTGTACGTAGCTCAGGATCTGGCCCTAACTGAGACTCCAATGCAATTAACTGCTGCATCTGCCTGCACTAAGGGGGGCGTTATGTGGACAAACATAGTCATTATACATATACGTGTTTCTACAAGTCAACGATCGAGAGGCCTTGATCAGGTCCTATAAAAAAAAAAAATTCAGAAATCATATTTTTTTTAGATAAAATGATTAATTGCAGACAGGTTTATACATAAGATGCCATACAAACATGCTATTAAAACTGCACTTTAATATTGAGGGCCAGATTTACTAAGCTGCTGGTTTGGAAAGATGGAAATGTTGCCCATAGCAACCAATCAGAGTCTAGCTGACATTCTCTAGTACTGAAAAGTTAAATGAGATCTAGAATCTGATTTGCTATGGCCAACAACTCTCCTTTTCCAAACCCGCAGCTTGGTACATCTGGCCCCAAGAGTCTTTACAGTGAGTAGTCTTAATTCACTCTGTAATAAATGGTTGTTCCTCAAAAAGGAGTAATTTCTCAGTATGTTATCATTTACAGCAAAATTGCCCTTATCACACAAATGGATGTTTTTCAAAAGTGTTATTTATTATATCTAATCTCTAGTTAATACATTACAAGGTAATTGCACTAGTAAATGGTTTATGCTGTTGTGAGCAACTGCACTAAACTTGGAGATAGACAGAGCAAAATAACTTACAACAACTACAGTGATCCTGACCGCAGCATAATGTGTGATATCCAGGAAAATAGATGGGTTTTGAGTTTAGCAAATAAGCTTGGTAAATTTTCGCCCTGCCACCCTGGCCAAGGGGTAGATACGCCTCTGTTGAGCTGTTTAGTGTGCCATGTAAGTTTGAACTGGGTAACTATAAGGGGTGAGGTTCAGAGATTTCTGTAAATGCTCCTAATGTAGAGCAGGGAGATTCTCAGCTGCTGAAGTGTGAGTAGTATTGTGGATAGAGACAAAGCCTAAAGTAATTCACAATAACCCTAATGACAGACCGGCTGAAATGCTGTAAAGTGTGGGAGTGGGAAAGTCCAGAGATTCCGTTTAGGGTGGTTCTGCTTCCAGGAAGCATCACTGGTGTTTTTCTAGTATTTAGAACAGGGATAAGATCTACGGTTCTTTGGCCTACTTCAAATGTATTCAACCTTATCATATTGGCCCAGTGAGGGAGATTCTCTGACCAGCTGACTTTCATGGTGGTGTTGAATGGGAAGAAGCATGGTAGCTGAAAAGGCTCAGGGAACCTTTGCCGCCTTTTATAGCTTTATAGCTTCCTTTCATGATAGCATTAAATAGTTTTGTCTCCCCACCTTTATATCCTATCAGCAAATGGTTTATGCTAAGCAACTAAGAAGCCATCCAGACCTTGGAACTTAATGGCTTGCTCAAGTGTAGACATGTTGACTGTCTATGTTATTCTGTCCTGCATATTCATAAAGATATAAGTTAAATAATTCTAGAGATTGGCATGTGTATATATGTGTATCTTATGTAATAAGACATTTTTGATGCTTAGAGAATATGAATCAAAAATAATACTGTGTACAGGGAGAGAAAATTTTACATTTTGATTCTATAGTTGGACAAAACTAAAACAGGATCTTTTCCAAATACAGATATTTAAAACCTTTGGACATCCCCTGGAAGTAAGGTACATTGGCAGCAGTGGGCCCTTCTTTGAAGAAAAAAAAATGTGTATATGTTACAGATGTTCAAATAACCCATATGTACATATGTAAACACTTATACGTGGGATATGTACTATAAATTCATTGCACCAACAATTGTATTTCAGTAAGTGATATTTTAAGGATACTTTTAGAAAGTTAGAAGACTTTTCCTGTAAAATAGAGTCTTACTTGGTTTTTGTGCTCATTGAGTATGATATGTAACTTGTGCCCTGATTTAGCAGAATGTTTTGTAATATGGTATTCTGTCGTAATGTAAAACGTATCTAATCCTTACTTCATTCACATGCTGTTCCTTTCTTTCTGTCTATCACAGTACAACACCATCCTTAGTCAGATGGACAGTATCTACTCAACAGCAAAAGTTTGCCCTCCAAACCAGTCTGCAAATTGCTGGTCTCTGGAACCTGGTAGGAAACCTGTGAGAGAGACATCAGAACATTGACTTGTGTTTTTTTTCACTTAGTGGAGCTTGTGTGTGTGTGTGTGTGTGTGTGTGTGTGTGTCTCTCTATTTAAAAAAAATAAAATAACCATTTCTAATGGTTAAGGACTAAACTCAGACTTCTGCTGGCGCTGTGTTTAGAACACAGTCCCTGCAATGACCCCTGTGACAGATTCAGCCTTCCGTGTGAGCAAGGAGCCACTTTTTGCTCACACAGCCTTCCAAGATCAGGCTCCTACCTTAGAATATTCTGTGCGTCACTTCGGAAGTCTGGATAGAGTGTTGGGCATGAGACACGCTCACAATTCAATTACCGTCCCTTCCACTAGTGCACAACATCACAAAGCAAATCAGTATGAACGCTTAGATCCAGATCTGTACTGAAATGGCGACGCATGCACAGCAGCAAATAGCAACTGATTTTTGGTCCCATTTTGGAAGTCTGGACTGAAGTAAGGAAGAATGAGAGTGAGCAAGAAATTCAGTATGCGAACCGTCTTATACCCCTTTCACATCACCACCAAAAAAAACGGTTTTTGGCCTTAGACGTGGGTCTCGGCTCAAACCCAGATTTTTTGATGGGAAGTGTCCTCTCTGCCTGGACCCGGCTCTAATGGAAAAGAGAAGGGTTTTTCCTAGGTCTGACAGGGATAAGGTGTTGGTGTGACAGGTCCTGTGTGATTTTTCATGGTTTCTCACAAAGACACCTGATTGGAGGATTTGTTCACCATTGTGTCTCCTCACACAAGTCACCAAATCCCATCCTCTAACACAACTATGGAATGCCTTGGGATTAGAGAGGAGGTGATTAGGGTAGGAATGACTGGAACACTCTGGATGAGCCATTTGAATTGTATACTATAAAAATTCCACAATTATACAGACATACAATCCTAGTATCCTTAGATGTCTAAATAATTACTCTTTCTAGCTACTGGCATGTATGGCTAATCTCCTGACCCTTAACAGGGCTGGGATGTGAATTTGTGTGCTCCTTTAGGTTAATTAGCATAAAATAACTATTTCAAATATTTTTATTGCCTTAGATCTGACTGAGATCATGGCCACGTCGCGGAGCTACAAGAAGCTGCTATACGCTTGGGAGGGCTGGCACAACTCTGCTGGAGTGCCGCTACGGGAGAAGTATGAGCGATTTGTGAAACTCAGCAATGAGGCTTATAAAATGGATGGTGAGTGAGGTCTTCAATGAAGTCTATGGTTACACATATGGGGCCAAATTTAAGCTACAGGAAAGGAAAAGTGGACATGTTGTCCATAGCAACCAATCAGATTCTAGCTCTCGCTTTCCTATTACATACTAGAAAATGTCAGCTAGAATCTGATTGGTTGCTATAGGCAACATCTCCCCTTTTCACAAACTCGCAGCTTAGTAAATCTGGCCCATGGTTGCACGTGATACAAATCTGATCATAACTCAAAAACGCAGTCTGCTTAATCTCCATAAGACACTATGGTTCTGTCAGAATAAGCACACCAGCTACTCATAATTGTAGTGAATGATTACTGTAAATCCTGTAACCGAAATGAATAGGAGACTTCAAATGCTTATTTACAAAACAATGTTATTGGGCCGGATTCAGACGCAAGCTGCTTGCATTAATCCACTTTAAAGAAACATCTGTGCATGCGTGAGATGTTATGCAACAGATCTTCGTGCGTACTTTGGGGGGGTCCTTGGCTTCTGCATGGCAATACCACGCAACGGAGGTGGGGTTTTCCACCAGAGCAGACAAACAGGGCAGCTTTAAGCTGCTGCGTATGGACACAGAAGCGCCCATAACTCCTTACTAGAGACTGAGTTCCAGACCTTCACAGAGATACATTGATGTTTTTACTTCTTTACATGCAACTGATGTTCATATAACCAAAGTAATATTTTATTGGGCTATGTACCCACCAAGCTAGAGCGCTGTATGAGCTGAACATGGAATACTCTTCATTTTGAACATCAAAACCTAGTGTCATGACAATGTTCACTTAATAAAATGACTTTGGTTCTGGTATAATAACTCAGTGAGTGCATTTACAGTATATAAAATGTTATAATGCAGCAATTTCTATATTCTGCACTTCTATGTGTGTGTTTACACATATGCAATCATTGAAAACTGCCAACCATCTAGTGATATTACTTGTTTGTTTTTTAGAGTTAGTTTTTTATGACATTTTATCTTGCTTTTATGACAAAAAACACTAATTGCGATATAGTAAACTCTGTGTACTCCGTTCTACACTCCAGATATTGCAGCTATAATTATGTACAATTATTCACTTGGATGACTGGGAAGAACTTTGTCCCAATCCTTTATCTGTCTGTACTTTGATGCATTCCTTATGATCAGGATTATTGTAGGCTATCACTCTGAGCAGTGTCACTGGTCATATTCCATTGACAACCCAAGCTACTACAGTTCACCATCAGACATCCATCTCCCTTTAATCTCTATTGATGGTAAATAAGCCATCATTTAAATTAGGCTTCTCTGAAGAACAGTACACTTGATTTAGGATCACTCCTTATGTGCCATGACATGCAAAATGTCAGTGTGCATTAGATCACTTCCATAGTGTCTCCATTTTTTGCCTTCTTCTGACCTAGAAACTGAGATTATATGTAAAATGATCAACAATCCCTGAAAAGTAGGGTTACTGATTGTCCATGCTGCTGGACGATTGCGATCGGAGGCCTCCTTTATACTGGCAAAATGCCAGAAAAAGTATAGATGGATTTAAGGGACAGGATTTTTTTTTCTTGCCTACAAAATGAATACTAGACATGGGTTCATAATTAGTTTGTGTTAGTAATCTTTCCTTAATAACCATTTAATATGGTATGTGGTTGCCGGTCCCGCAGGCCTTATTTCAACAATGATACAGTCACCAGCTGCACCTCTGCCAATAAAAATGAAGACTGACAGTAATTGCTAGCAGTCACACCATTCAATTGTGGCATGATGGTCTCTTGCTAACGCCATGTGCCGGAAAACTATACTAATATATATATATATATA
>WWET01000273.1:825459-844321 GCA_011038615.1 Limnodynastes dumerilii
TATATATATATATAATGTGTGTGTGTGTGTGTGTATATAGTAATATTGTATGTATTGTATGTATGTATTGTATGTATTGTATGTATTGTATGTATGTATTGTATTTATGTATTATTTTCACCTTTACGCGTTTCATCTCCTGCCTGGAGATTTCATCAGAAGGATTGTGTAACTTCACAAAGGGCCGTCGTCCTCTTTAAACACCCTGTCTAATTGGAGTGCACCTGGGGTATTTTAACCCTTTGTATGGGGATCAAGTCCAGTTGAAAATAGTGAAAATAGTATGTAGAGACTCAGTGTCGCCACATAAATCTAATATAGTACATCTTTTTACATATAGAACCAGGAGCCATCCTGAATTTTAGACTTGTGTGATTAACCATATTCAAACAAAAATAACAATAATAGCAAGGCAATAAACAAGAAACCGCTAAGTTGTTCTTTGTTGGTTCCATTAAAGCGATTTGCACGAGATAACAAATATGAGGGGTTTCCTTCCCCAATCTAACTAGACAATCATTTTTGCGGATATATTAAATGCACAATGACTTGTCTAGCATTATGCAAATAGCAGCCCTAATTTACTTTGAAGCTTTTGCTGTTTCTGTATTATTATTTAGCATTAAGCATCATGGGCCTGATTCACGATGAAGAGTGAGTTAGTTGTGGACAGATCCGCACCTAAGTCACCTGTCCAGACTCTAACCCACCTCCCGTTTTTTGGAACCTTATGGCACTTAAGATATATGCTATAGGGCTTCCTTAAGTAACAGTGCGTATTTTCCTTCTTAAGAAGGAAAATACACACCGAGAAACCCTCCCCAGCTAATCTAAATCCTTCCCCCTCCCGCTACTTACTAAAAACCACTCCGAGGCGGCATTAGCACGCCTCCTTCTGCCTAAGCTACTTTAAAGATCACACAGAGTCATCCTACGTATCTAAGTGGTGCATAAATTACGTAAATGACCCACGACGCATGCGTAATAGGTCATTATGGAAAAGGAATGTGTGAATATGGTCCAATGTATCAAAATCTATATCGAGCTATAAAGTAAAAGTTAATAAAAACCATAGTAATCTTCTAACTGAATTCCAAGTTGCAAAACATTTTTAAGTGAATAAAGACATAGAAGGACTTTAGGTTTTATTTTTTGTTGTTTGTCTGTCTCGGTGCCTTGAATAGATCCCAAAATTCAAGTCCTTTTTTTATTTCTTATTTTGCCATATTTGTTGACTGCTTCTGCCCTCTAGTGGGACATCACACATGTTGCTGATGGGGAAAGAATAGATGTCTAACTATTGAGCAAATTCTGATGTATATGTAACGTCCTGATTTCCTGTTACAGGGTACAAGGACACAGGCGCGTATTGGCGCTCTTGGTATACCTCATCCACATTTGAGGAAGACCTGGAGGATCTGTACCAGCACCTGGAGCCATTGTACCTCAATCTCCATGCCTTTGTACGGAGGAAACTGTATGAGCGTTATGGACCAAAATACATTAATCTGAAAGGCCCAATTCCTGCACACCTACTGGGTGAGTATATTTATTGAACTAGTGAGTTATACAGGGAGGAATGACTCCTGATTCAGCCAAAATTATTAATGGTTTAAATCAGGGGTTCTCAACCTTTTTTTGTTGAGTACCAATTACCCGCTAAGGAACCAGGTGAAGTACCACTTTGCAAAAATAATTCATTTACTGAGTCCAAAATATTTAACATTAAAAAAAATATAACAATTAGCGTAACATTTATATGTAAGGCTCGGTTCAGGTTAATTTTCCTCTTTTCATATTATTTATTATACCTCCCCCATTCGGATATATCCTACTCTCCAAATTACATATCACACTTCTCCTGGAAATATTATACCTTTCCCCATATAATGTATTACACTCCTGTTACATCCCTCTCCACACATTACACCATCCACCCCCCTCTATTATATCCCTTTCTACAAATTATACCTCCCTTAATGCTCTGATCTCCCTCTACACATATTACACCCCCCTACTCTTATCTCCCTATTCACATATTACATCATCCCCCCCTCCCCTTCTTTTATATCCCTCTCCACATTACATATTACACATTTCCCCCTTTCTGGCATCTCCCTCTCCACACAATACACACTCCAGTTCCACCTCTTTTACCTTACCTGCTCCAGCCTCCTGCACTTCCTTCCTTCAGCTCTGTGGATCCTCTTCCTGCAGTGCCAGTAGGAAGCTCCGCCCCCTCGGCTCGTGTATGCTGGACGCTGTAATGTTGTTTAGTGTGACAGGCTGCGGGCTTAAACTGTTCTTTACTGACACAGTGAGTAAAAATCAGATTAAGTCTGTCACTGTTATACTAAACAACATTACAGTGTTCCCGCAAGAGGCCATTGCGGCTGCCTGCCGTGTACCACCTGACAGAGGTACGCGTACCACCAGTGGTACACGTGCCATGGGTTGAAACAAATCTACTTGATGAAACTAATTGGGAAAGGACTAAGAACATTCCCAGTAGTTTTTTCATGTTAATAATTCCTCCAATATCAGATTTTTAATACATATGCCTCTTAAAGATATGCAAAGCATTTTTAGAAAATGGTGAAGCGCCCCCTGGTGGTAGTGGTATTCACTTACATATAATGTATATATATATATTTTTGTTGCTCAATGCATAGCTTTTATTCCAGTTATAAAGTGCATGCTCAATGCATAGATTTTATTCCAGTTATAAAGTGCATGTATTGTGTAAGGAAAAAGACTTTGATTTTGCAACTTTGTCAATGTGTCCATCTTTAATCAATGTGCATGACAACTCTCCCTTCACCTTTCTCTATCTCTATCTTAAAAAAAGTACCATATATTTCAATAGGAGAAAGTTGTTGCAACTATTTGGAGGTATGTTTTTTTATTTTTTATTTTATTTATAAATACAGAAGAGGCTCTGGGGACCTGCATTGTAAATATTTCATAGATACCGGTATATTTGCATATTTCAGATCTGGTTTGTTGTCCTACTTCAGTACATGATAAGCTCCATTAATTTTTGCAGGTAACATGTGGTCTCAACAGTGGAACAACATCTATGATATGATGATTCCTTACCCTGACAAAACCAATATAGATGTCACCAATACCATGAGAGAGAAGGTATCCATTTGTGAGGGGGGAGGGGGTGGCTGAGGACTTCTTAATCAGTGGAATGAGGGCTTATGCACACTTGTCGTTATGCTGCTCTGTAGAACTGGAATGCCACTCACATGTTCCGGGTTTCCGAGGAATTCTTCACCTCTCTGGGCTTGCTGGAGATGCCTCCTGCTTTCTGGGAGAAGTCTATGTTGGAAAAGCCAGCAGATGGACGAGAGGTAGTGTGCCATGCATCAGCCTGGGACTTCTACAACAGGAAAGACTTCAGGTGGGTCATTGCACACAGCAGTCATCTTAAGTATTGAAAAATATCAGCGGATTATAATTGTTCCTAAATCTTATTTGCTCAAAGAATGAAAATTATATCAATTTAAATCAGATGAAGAAGAAAAAACACACAAAAAAAAAGTATACATTTTTTTAAGCCAACACGCAGCATAATGCCCAGTATTCCGATGCCTTGTAGCCATATGGTGCAGATCAAGTAGTGCCAGGGAAGACTGCAGCAAGTTACTGAGAGAGGAGCAATCTGGATGGTTAGATTGGAGTGATAGTGGGCTTGATTCATATCTATGGGCCAGTTTCAGAAATAAGTATGATGGGACTTATACAAGTGACTTGCATAAGTCCAGCGTCTAGGAACATCGGTACATGCACGTGGCAGATGTTCCACTAGCGTACCATCAACGTACATAACTAAGCTACCTGACCCTTCAGTTACGAATGCTGTATGGGCATTCATATGAGGGATCGGGGCAGGGAGTCGCCATTATGACGTTATCTGCATCCGTACGAATCGTAGAGGGTCTGGATCTAACCCTATGTATGGAAAGGCGCATCGGCGCATGCACACGCCAGATGTAACGTGTCATAACTTATCCGTACGGAACTTAGTTTCTTACAAAAGGAGATCCTTCCGTAGGATCGGACCCTCACTTCTGCCTGTCTAATGCCTGCCAGGTACACGGGGATAGGAATGTTAATGAAGCGGCAGAAAGCAGCAGTTCCGCACGGATCTGTGTCCTAGCAGACTAAAATGCGTGTTCAGAACCCTACCTTAATTTATCCACACAAGTGTCCTGAACTCCATATGAAAGAGGGGAGTGACAGGTGCAGCATTCCCCTCTTCTGTGCAGACTAACCGATCTCTGTGCACACGGAAGTGGTACGCAGATCTGAATCAGGCCCAATGTGACCATTCAGTATGGCTGCTAGGCCACTCCCCTTCTACATATTGTATATCTGCTTATCCTGTATTGAGGTTGACGTTCCATCACTCCACAAGCTTAGTAATACATGACAGTACCCTTACAATGTCAGGTAATTGGTAGAAAGCATGTAAAAATGAATTTAGATTGCTAATACAGGCCATTGAATATGAAAAAATGAATGTTGCGTGTCTTGTATAAGCCACGGTAACATTGCTTCTAATACCTGCAGGATAAAGCAGTGCACTACAGTAACTATGGAGCAGTTATTCACCGTTCACCATGAGATGGGTCATGTGGAGTACTACCTGCAGTATAAAGACCTACCAGTCACATTCCGTGGAGGAGCCAATCCGGGATTCCATGAAGCCATTGGAGATGTGTTGTCTCTATCTGTGTCTACCCCGCGTCACCTGAAAACCATTGGCCTGCTAAACAGCGTGACAGAGGATCTAGGTGACTCTTTGTAAAGTATTGCAACAAATTCAAATAAAACATACAACAGACTCCTCATGTGCAACTGTGCCACCAAGACCACCCTGGCACCGCTAGTTTCTGAAAACAGTCAACAGATTAACACCGTTTACAGTGACTGTATTGAAAACAGGGAGCTTGAAAGCCATCTATAAGACAGTTTCTTGAAATTGAGAAGTCAATGAGCCAGCAAGTGCTCTTTCATGCATTATTTTCCTGCACCAGTTTAGTAATTATTAGAAAAATGCTGATATTGACATTGTAATGTGATTGGCTGAATCTTCTTAACCTAACCAATATTTACATTTTATTATTGTTTATCCATGCATAAACTACAGTTACTCTCTAGAACTATTAACTTCAAAATAAATAGGTTTAAAGCCTTTTGTTCTATTTTTTTAATTATTATTTTGGGTCTGTAAAGTGATTTATCTGCTTTTGGTTTTATTCCTATTTTAGAAAGCGATATTAATTACCTCCTTAAGATGGCTCTTGAGAAGATTGCATTCTTGCCATTCGGCTACCTGATTGACCAGTGGCGGTGGAATGTATTTAATGGGCGCACCCCACCCAGCCGGTACAACTATGACTGGTGGAATCTCAGGTAATCTCAGATAAAGGACATATACTGTCCCAGCAACATTATCTGAATGATACAGTTTTGCATATGTTCTAGTATGGTGGGTTTAAAGACAAAATGGTGTAAAAATGTTTCCAGTTAATACCTGTTCAATCTGATTGCCAAATGGCTACTGCTATAAAGATGGGTGCAGGGCTCAGTGACGAATGCCCTGATTATTATGTAGGGAGTCACACCAGGGACATTGCATGGTGGCCAGTGATAATGTGTCTGTGCTCATTTCATTAAGAAGATACCAATTTCTTCCTGTGAAGAAATGGTTATGTTATAGATCCCCTGTTATAGCAACCTCCTAGCGTATCTCCATTACTTGAAAGCCTAATTTATTTATTTTATTAACAGGTTTTTATATAGCGCTATTCGATTATGTAATGGCAGACATTAGGGTTAATT
Source organism: Limnodynastes dumerilii (assembly GCA_011038615.1). Classification (NCBI taxonomy): domain Eukaryota; kingdom Metazoa; phylum Chordata; class Amphibia; order Anura; family Limnodynastidae; genus Limnodynastes; species Limnodynastes dumerilii. The sequence goes on from WWET01000273.1 coordinate 831,316, forward strand.
TATTTAGCTGCCAATTAACCGACCCGCATGTTTTTGGTGTGTGGGAGGAAACCGGAGCACCCGGAGGAAACCTACGCAGAGACAGGGAGAATATACAAACTCCACACAGATAAGGCCTAGTCCGGAAATCAAATGGAATATAGTATAAGATTTAGGGGCGCTATTAGTATTGTCTCTACCCAGATATATATCAAATCATGGAAAGACAATACAGATCAATTTATTAATACAAAAAAATTAAAATAAACAGCTGCCGTCAAGAGGGATTGTGCATAACCCCCTGTTTAGAAAAAACACCAGTCTTTCCCATCCAAACAAATAAAAAATCAAGACAGCGCTTAAGACATAATCTGTAGTGGATTACATATAAAGGTGGCGTTAATGAACACAAAACTGGAAATGGTATTAAAAGTACACCTTTATTAATGACACTCGACAACAGTATATATATATATATCTCTAACTCCAGACTTTGGTGTTTTTGACCTAAATGAAAATATATGGCTCTTTCTTGAGCTATAGATGGTCAATGTTCACAGAATTAATAGAGTTTTGCAAATACTTAGCTGCCCAATAGGGCTAGGGTTGCTCCAAAGTGAGTGATATTTGATGCTCAATGATCATTAATCGTACTCACAAATCCTGGTGTCCGCGATGGTAACAGGAGATTTAGTCCCTTTGGTATCCGCTTCCAGGAATAGGTGTAATGAGCGAATGAATCAAGCACTGATAGCTGTAAATGAGCACGACCAACAGGGGGCTCACAGTGACATGAAAGCAGCTTTGTTCAGGAGAAGAATGGGGGGAAAGGCTCATAGGTGTGTAGTGTGGATGTTAATTGCTACACTCTGCACATGAGGTCAGATAACACTGACAGTCTCTCCACGGGTGGCCAACCCTGGATCTCGCGTACCTCCAAAAGGCTTCCACAGATTGGTATATTCCCCAAAACGTCTCCTGATAACTTCTGGTATAAATTGTGGTATCCACGATTAGAGTCCTCAATCTTTGTAAAATCCGCTTACGCGTTTCATCCTGAGCTTAGGACTTTTTCAAAGCAATTTTTTATATTTAAAAAAAAAAAATTTATGTCAGTAATAAAGGTGTATTTTTAATACCATCGCCAGCCTTGTGTTCATTAACGCCACCTTTATATGTAATCCACTACAGATTATGTCTTAAGCGCTGTCTTTGTTTTTAACTAGTCCAGAAATCAAACTAGTGACCTCAGCGCTCTGAGACACAAGTGCTGCCCAAAAGCCTAATGGAGTATCTCTGCTTGCCTGACTGAGTATTGACACTGGTTGTCACTTCTCTATGTAGGGTTTTACAGTTACAGCAAATATTGTGACACTGAACAAATTCAAACAAAGTATATTCAATTCTCTACTAAAAATCCATCGTCTTTCTACAACAGAATATTTAGCAAAATGTTGGTTAAAAAATTGGGTGAAAATTGTTTGTATGGAATATTTCAGAACAAAGTATCAAGGAATCTGTCCTCCAGTGGAACGTGATGAAGTTCAGTTCGACCCTGGAGCAAAATATCATATTCCTGGCAACACCCCCTATATCAGGTAACGCCTCTTCAAAAAAAGTAAAAAAAAAAAAAATACTATTTATCTCTATATGTCAAACAGCAGCAACATACTACTTGCCAATACCCAGTTAATGATGAGCAAATAACTACATCCAAACCACACTCCAAAGAACTGCTTCTCTTCCAGAGATTTTAGCAATAGGTGGTAACAAATAGACTGGGTGGGTAAGATGGTCCTGCTTCTAAACCTACAATCTGTAGAGTATTGGGATTTAACACATAAGGGGAAAATATAATGACTGAACTAGAAGCCTAATCCTATATCCCTCTTGTAGGGCTCCCTCATGTTATCTCCAGTATTGTCATCACAGCATGGAGCACATGACTAATAAATGTAACTACGTATTTTTTACAGACCTATTTGCACATTTCCTTAGCTGCATCTTTTCCTCTGTATTACAGATACTTTGTGAGTTTTGTGCTGCAATTCCAGTTCCACAAGGCACTCTGCACTGCAGCTAATCACACTGGTTCCCTGCACACATGTGACATCTATCAGTCAAAGGAGGCGGGGAAAATCCTGGCGTGAGTATGAACTGTCAGCAGGACAGTAGCATGTTGTATTATCTCTTCCTTGCAAAAATTGCAAATATCTGTTCTTTTAGCTACTATCACAGGATCACTTAAACAACGGGGCAAATTGATTGGGCCATTAATTGTTGTAAGTGATCCGAGATCCCAAACCCTGGTATGGCAATTTGTGGTATATAAGTATCAGAGATGTAAACACTTGGTTAGGCTAAGTTATAGTCTATGGCCCATATTCAGAGTACCGGATGCATGCGCAGTAGTAAAAATCGCTAAACACCAGACGTATATGTTATACGTCCGGTACTCTGAATATGGACATATTTGAGGATTTCGTAACTCCTCAAAACTGACAGTTTTTTTTTTGTGTGTTTCATGACACTCATGTAGGCTTTATGCAGAATTGTGTGTATGTATTGTCATCATCGGGTGACAAACATTTTTCAAAGACCACCCAGCCCCCACTATATGCATACATTACTGCACCAAGGCCAGTGCAATCTGTTCTCTTGGAAGTGTTTTGCTGCCTTATTTTGTGACTGATAATTGAAAACCACAACCTGCGTATAACTCTACATGAGGACCCTTCTGTGGCCATTTTTCACCCAAGTTATATCTTTCCCTGGCTCTACCTTGCAGGTTATTGTGAATTTTTTTTTGAAAGCTGTAAAAATTAAATAGCTATATAGGGCCATGTTCAAGCTTAAGAAGCTGCTGCTTCTTAAGAACGGTCTTTTAAGAAATGACCTACTACGCATGCTTATAGGTCATTTACACAATCTATGTACCATTTAGATTCAAAGACCGCACTTAGAAATATAAGAAGGAAGAGGTGAGCCACGGCAGCCCCTGGCCTTTTCTAAGAAGTATGGGTGGGGGGAGGGATTTAAATTAGCCGGGGAGGGATTGGAGAAGGAATCTCTGATTGTATTTTCCTTCTTAAGAAGTTCGTTAAGGAAGACTTATGGCACTCTAAGTGTCATAAGGTTAATAAACATGGGGGCAGGTCAGATGAGTTGGGTGCAGATACTGCTACACATAACTCATTCTGATCTGGGAACACGCTCCATAATGCACAAGTGTGAATCCAAAGATGCAATGCCCCAATGCTGTGACTTATTATGATATTGGAAGAAACACAATCTGTATAAAAGTACTTTCCATCTAAAACTCCGCTGCTTTAATGTTGCTTGGACTCTTCCTCTGTGACACCTTCCTTTTTCTCTCATGTTTATGATATAGTAAACCGGTATTGCTCTACATTTAGCACTAATAATGATGCCTCCCCCCACAGGGATGCTCTCCGTGCAGGCTCTTCTAAGTCGTGGCAGGAAGTGCTGAAAGGAATGACTGGTTCGGAGAAGATGGATGTTGGTCCCCTGTTGGAATATTTCCAGCCTGTTACTAACTGGCTGATAGAACAAAACAATAAAAATGGAGAAACGCTCGGCTGGCCAGATTTTGCTTGGAGACCACCTATTCCTGATGGATACCCAGGGGACATTGGTAAGAATATGTGACCAGGTTTTTTCTTCTAAATCAGGGGTTCTCAACCTTTTTTTGTTGAGTACCACTTACCCGCTAAGGAACTAGGTGAAGTACCACTTTGCAAAAATGATTCATTTACTGAGTCCAAAATAATTAACTTTAAAAAAATATAACAATTAGCGTAACATTTGTATGTAAGGCTCAGTTTTGGTTAATTTTAGGCCCACATATATATCCCTCTCCACACATTATGACCCTTGCCCTTCTTTTATATCCCTCTCCACATTACATATTACACATTTCCCACCTTTCTCCTGGCATCTCCTTCTCCACACAATACACACTCCAGTTACACCTCTTTTACCTTACCTGACCCAGCCTCCAGCACTTCCTTCCTTCAGCTTTGTGAATCCTCTTCCTGCAGTGCCAGTAGGAAGCTCCGCCCCCTCTGCTTGTGTATGCTGGATGCTGTAATGTTGTTTAGTGTGACAGGCTGCGGCCTTAAACTGATCTTTACAGACACTGAGTCTGTAAAAGTCTGGCACTGTTATACTAAACAACATTACAGTTTTCCAGCCAGAGGACCGTTGCGGTTGCCTACCGCGTACCACCTGACAGAGGTACGCATATGTTATGGTACCGTATGGATCTGGTGTTTGAGGAAGCAGACAGGAACTGTTGAGTAGAGCAGGAGCAGGAGTACTGTTGGATGTTCCAGGATATAGTGAGGAGCCAAACATTACACCATCCCCCCTTCCCTTCTTTTATATCCCTCTCCACATTACATATTACACATTTCCTCCCCACACGTTACACTCTCCTACGCATATATATATCCCTCTCCACAAATTACACTCCTACTCATAAATATATCCCTCTCCAAACATTACACCATCCCCCCTTCCCTTCTTTTATATCCCTCTCCACATTACATATTACACATTTCCTCCCCACACGTTACACTCTCCTACGCATATATATATCCCTCTCCACAAATTACACTCCTACTCATAAATATATCCCTCTCCAAACATTACACCATCCCCCCTTCCCTTCTTTTATATCCCTCTCCACATTACATATTACACATTTCCCCCCTTCTGGCATCTCCCTCTACACACAATACACACTCCAGTTCCACCTCTTTTACCTTATCTGCTCCAGCCTCCTGCACTTCCTTCCTTCAGCTCTGTGGATCCTCTTCCTGCAGTGCCAGTAGGCATGGGTTGAGAACCCCTGTTCTAAAGTATACCATATCTATGGTAAATTTATGGGTTCAACCACTAAGTCCTTACACTTCAAAGAGGTTTTCTGGAGAGATTATATTGTGGTGACTATGACTTGTGACTGTCATGGTGCATAGACTTGGTACAGTTTTAAAAAGGGGCCCATAGGACTATCTTATCTTTATGTTCTTAGGTGTGTGTGTGTGTGTGTGTGTGTGTGTGTGTGTGTGTGTGTAGGGAGGCTAATTATATAAATATATAATACATAGCCTGCTTAATATATAATACATAGCCTGCTAAATATATAATAAACACCCCTCTTAATATTGTGCTTATATTTGCAGAAAAAATTGCTAATGAGAGAGAAGCAGAAGACTTCTTAAGCAGCTACAACAGCACAGCAGAGGTTGTGTGGAATGACTACACTGAAGCATCATGGGCCTACAACACAAACATCACAGATTACAACAACCAGATCATGGTGAGTGGGAAATGGGAGATTTCCATTAGGATGACTATTAAAACTGGTTTAATTCCCTTTTGACAATGTGAAGTGGGTTGTGCCACTTGACTAGAGTAGGGGAAGTGCAGTGTTTCTGACTTCATTATAACCTATATTATGGCATTTTGAGGCCTCCAAGAAAATGCACGGAAAAGAAGCTTCTGTTTCCATTTTAAATTATCTGGAACGAGGAACCAGCGTGACATATAAACCTTTTTTTATTTTACCGTAACCACTTTTATTGTTGTGGTGTAAATTTATTATTTATTTTTTTGTGTGTACATTTTTCAATTCCTTTTTTTTACTCTTTCAAAGATAAAGCTTCTCTGGGTTGGTATTGATTTAGATATAGCTAGATAGATATAACTTCCTGAAAATACTTACACAAATACAATTTATATTTTTTATTTTTCCATAAAAAAATGATTTGCAGAACGGCTTTATCTTTTATTTATGGATGTACTTTTATTTTGCTGTTACTCAAATGACCATGTTTGTGTTGATGAACTTTTCACCTGCTTTTTATCCCTTAATATTTGTCACAGTTGGATAAAAACCTAGCCATGTCCAGTCACACTCTGCAGTATGGGAGGCAAGCTCGCAACTTTGATTACAGTGACTTCCAGAACCCGGAGGTACAGAGGCTACTGAAAAAGCTCAGTGACATAGACAAAGCCGCATTACCAGAAAATGAACAGAAGGAGGTGAGTGCAGATGGATAGAGAGTTCTGTTAACATTTTGGATACAGATTTATGTACGACGGGGTAATTATGCAGACTGCATGCGCAAGTACCCAGTTCATTTCTAATGTGCATGCATGTGCAGCGACAGCCTCTGACATTAGGTCATGGTCGCTATCCATGTGCACCTGATGTACGCATGGTGGAGTGGGGTAATGTATGCGGATCAAACAGTAAGGGCTTGGCTCAGCCGTTATGTGCGTTGCTGCATGGGGTGGGTGCATATGATTTAAGGCGGGTCATAGCACGGAAGATCTGTGCGTACAAGTGGACTGTATTACCTCTTCACGTGTGGACTTTCAGATCACACGCATGTATATCCAGTCTGTATGAATGGTTTTGCGTGCATATAATTGCTTAAATTAGGATCTGTTCTCGTGTGTATCAAAATGAAGAAATCAATATGACTTAGGATGAAAATAACCTTAAATATATTTATCAATCACTTGATCATGGTCTTTACCCATCACAGCACCATGAAGGACCACACTAGCTGGATGCCCATTCCCCAAAGATAAACTCAATTAAACTTAACCAAACCCTTGTTTCACTTCACTTTAATATTTCCTATGAATGTGTCTATAGCATAAAGAAGGAAGACATTTTGTGGGCTATACCTTTATTCTATATACTACTATAATATATACACTATTACATGGGTTCCTCAATGCTAGACTATTGGAATATTTCTGTATCGTCTCCAACTAAGGGGCTTCACAACACATACAACCTGCAGACCTTTCATTTATTAAGCTACTGACAGCAAATTATATGAACTATAATACAGGCTCATCATGTGGTCTCTCGATTGTCTGTTCATTACATCTGTGCTCATTTACATCCAGTAAAGACCTTTTGTTGTTCCAGTAATATCATAGCTTTAATGGAGATGGTCAGTCGCTATATATCTAATATCACTTTATGACTTTATGCTGAGCGTGGCTCCCATTGAGCGTTGTCATAATGGTAACACAAAGGAATCCTTTTATACAGCACATGAGTTCTCCATAACTGATGGGATATGTGTGTATACATTTGATAAGCAGTCAAATACTTTACCTGTGTGTGGTCATCTGGTAAGTTATCCCATCCACAGAATGTGTCATTTTCGAAGTGGCAAACGTAAACGCATCTTATACGTCTTTCCTCATGGACTCCTGTATACAGCCCTCATATATACCACCTACAGCTCATGTTTTAGAATGTCTCTTTCTTTCTTGGTTGGGTTATTATCCTGCTCAGCAGGTTTGGACCCGGCGTACACAAGCTCTTAGGGACACATAAGGACTGCAGTTCTTGGTAAGGTCACGTGTGACGTTAGTTAGGATGTGTGCCGGGTGGGAATGGTCACCCACTGCATTCTTAAAACTAAAAATTTTCTCTTTTGTGATTTCAGTACAACCAAATAGTCTCTGATATGGAAACAATCTATAGTAAGGCCACAGTATGCAAAGACAACAAGTGTATGCCTCTGGACCCAGGTGTGTATGTGCTTTACATTAATGAGTAACATATAAAGCACCTTCATGTAAGAGGTGACAGTCTTATGGGGAATTATGCATAGTGGCAGTGTGCATTAGCTGATTTTTTTTTTTTATATACTTTAAAGTAAACCATATTAATTTGTATGCCGATGCCTGCACATCTGTCCACCATACCTCAATGATATGGGTAGTATCAATGATTTAGTGCAGGGAACTGTCCAGCAGGCAGATGACACTACTGGATAAGAATCTTTCCATAGGAGTCCCCTGTGTGCATTGATCAAAATAAACATTCTACTATAGATAGCAGTATATACTGTCCATGACTCCATGTTATAAATATTAGGTGATTTCTAATATTTACAACTTAATCAACACAATTTAATGGCAATTAGGTATTATCACGCTATAGTTTATTGACACTTTATTTGTATTATAACCATTTTGGTGCTAAAGTAGATTTATTTACTTTTTATTTTAATAGCTTTTCTTTCTGACCGTTATGTACATTGTAGGTTTTCAGAGCGTCCTGTAATCAACACCACAAGCAAACATGATATACTTGTTAATATTAAATCAAGGGCTTGCAACAGGCGTTGTTCAGGGACCAGATTAAGTAATTATGGGGGGGGGGACTTATAGGGCTTATTATAGCTTCACTATTAGTGATGGTGTGACATTCATCCATGTCTAATACTCTGTAATAAAAATAATAGTTAGTTATTTTGTCTGTTAACCCCTATGAATAACTATTTTCTGAGCTATTTCATATGCAAGAAGTTAATCTCTTATATTCTGCTATGTATTTTTAAGATCTAACCGAGCTTTTGGCTAAATCCCGAGACTACGATGAACTGTTGTTTGCATGGAAAGGCTGGCGAGATGCTTCTGGCAAAAAAATTCGCGAACTTTACAAGAGATACGTGACCCTGGGTAACAAGGCAGCCACGCTCAATGGTAAGAGGCAGAGGGTATAATACATCAAGACTGGCCCATCTGATATCTGGATAGAGGGCTATTCCAAGCAAACCTTCCTTGTTAGGTCAAGACAACTGTATTAATTGGCTCCTTCATACCTCTCAGAATTTCATCTTTTGCCTCTCTGCTGATCTCTCCTAGGTCACGCAGACAACGGGGCTTACTGGAGATCGTGGTACGAAACGCCAACTTTGGAAGCTGATGTAGAAAATCTTTATCACGAGTTGCAGCCACTCTACCTCAACCTCCATGCTTATGTGCGCCGGGCTCTCTACAAAAAATATGGAAGCCAGAAAATCAACCTCAAGGGGCCTATCCCTGCCCACCTTCTTGGTAAGAGGTCACTTTTGTGTGATGCTGTTGTGTTTGGCCAATGGTGCTTTAGGAATAAAAACACTTGTTTATACTCCATTATAGCTATAAGGGTACCTACATAGAGGATGAAGCTATTCTATTTTCATAAGCCATATGAATAACAATAATGTGCTCTAGGAATGCTGACCACACGAAGATCCTTTTTCTAGTTCTATAGAGAGGCATGGTGCTCATGAGCATCTGCCACACCATGATTAACTTCCCTTGGGTGCAGATCATGGCTTAAATTTTAGAAGACCAGTTTTATGACTGATATTAACCATTTAACCATTTGTATTTCATTAATTAAAATATAGATATACTCAGGTGATTTTGTGCATAAAAATGCTGGTCTATTATTAAAGTGATAAATGCACTTTATTTATTTTAGGTAACATGTGGGCGCAGTCCTGGTCCAACATATATGAGCTTCTTGTCCCATATCCCAATGCAGCTCAGGTTGATGCCACACCAGCAATGCTGAAAAATGTGAGTGACTTCAAGTGACAGAGGCAATAGAGATAAAAGTGATATTTGGCTTTTGTGCATACAATACAATAACAAGTTTCACTAAACCCAACCTGCGTCACTATAAAGTGTTTGCAAAGGGATTTAAACAGCAGATTTTTGTGTACTCCATTCCACATAAACATTCCAGTGCAGCGTAAGGCCTTTTCTATACTATGCAATTAGTTCATTTAATTAATTATAATTTAAAAAATTTGGTCAGTCGAATAACACATATACACAAACATGTTTCGAATCACTTAATGATGCAACCACACAATACCTTAAATTGTAGGGAGTAACTGTAAGTGTCCCCTACACCATACATAAGCTTCTTGTGACACCCCAGCTGTTGTGAAGCTACGGGTCCCACAGTGGTCTGCAGGGTCAATGCTGTTGAAGCATGCTGGGAAATGTAGTTGAAAGGTTGTCTAGGTCTGACCTAGTCTATAGCCACATGAGTACATATATAAAAATATATTTGATCTATAAAACCTTTCTATAGTATGGAATTGTTTATAACACATAAAGATCACAAGGATTTTTTTTTTTTATAGAAAATTTTACTTCACTGCTGGGACAGACCATAAGAAAAGTACAGTGAATATCTAAAGATCCCAATGGCGTAACTATAGGGGGTGCAATGGGTTCAGTTGCTATGGGGCCTGGCGGCTTATGGGGTCTGGCGGCCCAGCAATCACCCCACCTCAACTGTACTGAATGTACTTATCATTTGTCCAGTAGCTGGTGCTGGCTGCTTCTTAAGCAGTGTTGTGGAGTCTGTCTCTGCAGCACTATAATAAAGGGTCAAGGTGGCATGAAACACCATTTACTGTGACTCTCTATAGACACTCCACAACACCGCTTAAGAAACAGCCAGCGCCAGCTCCTATTATTCCATGCACTGATGCTGACGTGATCACATCAGTGTCTTTACAGAGAAGATATAGGAGTCACCAAGTGCCATTGCTGGAGGCAGCTGAGCTTAGGGGGCCACTTCAAAATTTTGATATGGGGCCCACTAAGTTCTAGTTACTCCCCTGAGAGATCCATCTGTTTGTTGAATTTTTATCTCTATGTGCATAGTTACTATTGTTTGCGCTCATTTGCTTTTCTTATTTCTGCTAGAATTGGACCCCTAAGAGGATGTTTGAGGAATCGGACAACTTCTTTGTCTCTCTGGGCCTCCTTCCCATGCCTCCAGAGTTCTGGGAGAAGTCCATGATTGAGAAGCCGGTTGGTAGAGATGTAGTTTGTCATGCATCCGCTTGGGACTTCTACAACCGGAAAGATTTCAGGTACAGATTATGTGTTGGTCACAAGACTATGAATGGTCATTAAAGCCAGCAATCCACACAGGACTCTAAGAGTGATTATACTGATTAACGTTTCTGATCTAAAGTGTTCTTAGATTAATCTACTGTCTTACAGCTGGATACAATTTTAAATTACGATTAATATCTAAAAACAAAAAACAATGTACCAATTTTTGGGGGACTTCTCTTACAGAATTAAACAGTGCACAGTAGTCAATATGGATGACCTCATCACAGTCCATCATGAGATGGGACACGTTCAATATTTTCTGCAGTATAAGGACCAACCACTTGCATTCAGAGAAGGTGCTAATCCCGGGTTCCATGAAGCAATCGGGGATGTGCTGGCTCTGTCCGTCTCAACACCAAAGCATCTTAATAGTATTGGTCTGTTGGACAAAGTTGAAGACAATGCAGGTATGAGTGTTCATTTACGTTGAGTATTTGGAATGTTAATCACAATATTTGGTTTACAAACTGGTCATTTTGCTAAAACTGAACCCAAACCCTTGCACTGCCCTCCTGGTGAAAGAAAACTAAAAAATCACCTCCTCTAAATATATAATATAAAAAAAAACGAAAAAAAAACGAAAAAAAAAAAAAAACCCTTTCCTGATGTTGAATTATTATCACATAAATAAAAGTAACCAATGAAGGATGACTTTTACTACATTTATGTAGCCAGACAGAAGCACTTGATAGTAGGCCCAGGAGGCACTAATAGTTGTTTGAAGTACTGTTAGCAGTAGAGCTGTAGCTAGAAATTTTGGTGCCGGGGCATAAAGGAATAATGGTGCCCTCAGCCTTGAATTAATAACTAGTTTAATCTTAAAAATGAAGTTCCTGAGTCATTAAGGTGCCAAACTCACTTAGACGGTACACCAGCAACCTTCTTTTCCACCCCAAACCATTCTATTTTCCATAGCCACACTTTGACTTCCCCTATCGCACAACCGTAGTTACAGCCCTGGTTTGCGGGCTCAATATGCATAGCCGGGTGCCATGCACTAGCTTGCTGTGATTTGTAATATTTTAGGACAACATACCGTTTTTAGGAATATTTGATCAAAGAGTTGCATGCGTGAATGTCTGTAGTTATAGTCAGGTTTTTTTAATTTTTTTATATACTTTTGTTTTGTAATGGAAGCCGTTGATGGACATAAAAACCTTTTTAGTAAAACAGATTTGTCAAGAGTTCTGAAGCAGTTTAGGGTCACAATGAACCATTTGTGAGTTAGCATGAGGACCATATTCATATTTAATAACGTTCACAACCATACACGTAGCGTGTGTGTAAGTTGATGTTTTTTAGCGATCTGTGCATGCAAGCGGCAGATATTGCGCATCGGATCTCCCTACGTATAAAGTGGATTTCTGCACATGCACGACATGGTGTGACAATGCTTCGCACGCGGGAGAATACGTGATGTGGGTGGGAGGAGGCATTTAAATTGTACAGTACACTTACCTTCGCTACGTCTGCACAACAATACGCACAGAGACGTTAAGGTAGGGCTATGGCACGCGAATGTTAGCTAAATTTCATCCGTCTGAGGGGAGTGTCATGGGAGCGCACTTGCCACATAAGTGTGGACTTTTGCTATTCCGTACGCTCTTAAAGCACTCTTAAGTCTGAATACGGTCCTCGGTGTTTTGCATGCACTTGCTTTCACCTGCAAAACACACAAAGCATATGCAATTTGCATGTGATGGGACATCCAGAATAGTATGGACATAGAGGCCTGTGTTCAGAGTACCGGACGTATAACATATACGTCCGGTTTTTAGCGATTTTTACTACTGCGCATGCGTAGTCATTTTAACGTAATCTACGTATCTTTTTTTTTTTTTTTTAACGTAGATTGCGTAAATGCGGTCTGAAAGACGTATATATTATATGTCCGGTACTCTGAATACGGGCCAGAGTATGAATGTACTTGCACTAGGGTGGGGCAGGAGCACTTTTATATGTCCAAACTTGACACAGTTGCATGGTTTTTTCAGTTGTTAATTGTATGCAAATTTAGGATACCCAGTGCTGCCTTTTTCACCTTCCACTTGTCACACAGATGATATACGCATAGACTATGTCCCACTGATCTTACACATTTTTGAGTGTGGGTCCTTGTTGTGAACAGCCCTATTGCCCCCCCTCCGCACTTTGTAATGACAACCATCCCATCGGGGACTCACAACACACATTTTTGTGTCTCTGTTTATGGAATGCACAGTGGAGGAACACGCCTGCTACATAAACGATCTAAAGTTGATGCCACCATACC
>WWET01000274.1:11769-27949 GCA_011038615.1 Limnodynastes dumerilii
CGCCCCAGGACCTCTTCTACCTCCCCAACAACAATCATCACTCAGCTTGTCTGACCTGCCATTCAACCCCCTTCTTCGTTATGGCCCGGCTCCGCAGCTCTAAGCACCCACCCGGTCCCTCCAGCGCAGGCCCCAGCTCCGTCGCAGCTCCCACACTGCTCAGTGGCAATTCAGCGCGGGCGCTTGGTACGGCTGCGCACGTGCCAGCGCCTCCTATTGCTGCACACCACCTGGCCGGGGAACAGCCGGCTGAAGATACCGGAGCTCCCCGGCCTATAAATCCCCTGCAGGCGCCGCATGAAGCCGGGACTCCGCCACGGGGTGACGGTGACGTCACCCGTGGTTGCCCATCTTCCCGGCGCGCGCGCGACAGAGGTGATCGCACATCCAATGCGCGCCCTGCCCGTTCCAGGCCCCCCAATCACCGTAAGGGGCGCCACAATAAGGGCACAAGTGCTCAGGGGGCTGGCAACACACTGGGGGAGGCACCCTCCGGTACTAGTGTGAATTTGCAGCCCCCTGATGCTTCTTTTCGTCTTGGAGGGAGGGCCCCTGCCAGCTCTCCTTCTAATGTGCAGTCCCCTCAGCTTGGGGGGAGGCATAGGGGATCCTCTGCCTCACGCAGCCTTTTTAGCCCATACCGCGAGTCAGACGAGTTCACTGGCAGTGGCAGTTTCTCTGGGGTGGCCCCCTTCACACCGCTCTCCGCACATTATAACCAGGGTTCCAGGTATCGTAGCCATAGACCCCATCGCCCCCATCACGAACATTGTCGCAGGCCGCATAATCATAGCCCGGACGGAAGTATGTCCAGTGTAAGCCCGTATGTGAGTTGTAGGGGTAGCAGGTATAGCCACCATAGTCATCACTCCCACCACTTTCGCTCCCCGGTCACACACTGTAAGTCGGCCCATAGTTGGCGGCGGCCTAGACGCCACTCCAGCCGGCATGGCCATAAGTCACGCCAACTCTCCTCTTTCCCCACATTACTTAGCTCACATAGTCGGTGCCACTCATCAAGTAGAGAGTACACTCCCAGGCGCCACTTCCACATCTCTAGGCACAGATATGGGAGCGATAGGGGCCAGTCAGCGTCACGGCACACTACACGCAGACACAAGGGTCATCACAGAGTCTCTGTACTGCAGGCCCAGCTCGCTGATACTACGTCTGTCACGGCGCAAACTCATGCTATCCCAGTTGTTTTGCTGGCTTCCGGTTCCAGTGTCGGTAAGGAGGTGCGGGTGGAGCAGTCGGAGCCTGCCCCTCCGGTGGAATCGGTTTCGGTGCCAGCAGCGGTGGTGACACATCCAAGGGAAGATCCGCAGCCAGGTCCTTCAGCGGCCCCTCATAGGGAGACCGGCGAAGAAACATACAAGGCGTCTGGTGAGTTGGAGAAACACACATCTCGACACCACTCTTCCTCTTTAGTCTCCACTACTTCCTCCTCCTCCTCATCTTCTGGCGCACAACGTAAGCGTAGGCGCAGGTCAAAATCCCAGGCTAAGAGTAGCAAGCGGCGCAGAAAGGAACCCCCCTTATTGGGCCCTTCATCAGCGGAGCTAGGATCCGGCCTTGTGTACTGTTCTAACACTGCGTTAGAGAGAGGGCACCCCGAGTTCAAATTTGATAAGACCCACTTGTATAGGTCAGACGGAGTCCATCTTTCTGAGGTAGGGATGGATTTCTTTGTTAAGGATGTGGTTGAGGCTTTAGCAAGCTTTATTTGTTGGTTTATTTGTTGTGTTATTCGGCGCCGAAGGTGGCGCCCAAATGGTAACTGTTTTGCGAAAGGCCGTTTAGTTTAGCGGTCCCTAAGGTGTGCCCTGGGCGGGCAACCTTAGCCTTTGTCTGGTTACTATGCGGGTGAAGCACTGAGGTGTTGAGAGTTGCTTTGGTTAAATGTGTGGTTATTTGTGCTTGCTAAATTGCTGTTTTGCCCCATCAAAGTTAAAGCTTACCCCCTTTTAATCAATCTTGGCCATTTATATTAATAAATAAATAAAATAATAATCCCCTTTATCTCAATCAATAAACGTTATATTTAATTTCACCCCTTAATTCTGTGTTGTGTCCATTTATTTCTAGGCAGGGTGTCTGGTGTGCCCTAGCACAGGCATCAACCATGGGTAGTTTAATGTTGTAATTTACCAGAGAGCTAGTAAAAGGAGATTGGTATTCATTATACAAACCTTATTTATAAGAAATGGTATTCATTCTAAATTGCTAATTGTTCTCTACAGTCATTTCAATAAGAAGTGATATTGATATTTCTTTTGTTAAAATGGTCTCCCACAAATGTTGGCAGACATCATAATTTTATCAGGTAATTACAATTTTTGGTGTTTTTTTTTCTAAGCACACTGTAATGTAATACAAATCAGTACAGTGCATGTAGAGTGGTAAACAAATATGGTCAATATATATCAGCAGTTTGGAGTTATATAGCGCCATCAGATTATGTAGCGCTTTACAATTTTAACAATCATTATAACAGGACTGGGTGGTAACAGAGAGATTTGGTGGGTAAGAGGGCCCTGCCACAGGCTTACACTCTATAGGATATTAGGGATTGATACATAAGGGAAAGTGCTATATAATCACACAACGGACCAGCCAGCTTGCATGGTAAAAGTGCTCAGTGCTCTGTGTGATCCAGTCACACAGCAGTGTTAGTAACAGAAATTAGGGGAATTTTAGTATAGAATGAAAGAGAACAAGTTAGGTTTACTCATTAAGTGATGGTCATATAATAAGTTGTAAATAATGATGTAGACAAATGTTAAGTAGGTTGTGGAATTTGATAAGCTTGTCTGAAGAGGTGAGTTTTGAGGGAGCGCTTGAAAGTTTGGAGAGAAGAGGATAGTCTTAGTGGGTGAGGAAGGTTATTCCAGAGAGTGGGTGCAGCCCGGGAGAAGTCCTGTAACCGGGAATCAGAGCATTTGTTTAGTGTGGAGGAGAGCTGTATATCCTGTAAGGATCTAAGAGCACGAGCTGGGATATATCTTGATATGAGTGAGGATATGTATGCAGGTGCAGTCATATTGATGGCCTTGTAGGTTAGCAAAAGGATCTTGTATTTGATTCTGTACAATACAGGTAACCAAAGTAGAGACTGACAGAGTGGAGAAGCTCTTGAAGAGCGTTTGGCAAGGAAAATCAGTCTCGCTGCTGCATGTAATATAGACTGTAGTGGGGTAATTCTATAATGTGGGAGTCCATTAAGGAGAGCGTTACAATAATCAATGCGGGAGATGATTAGTGCATGAATGAGAGTTTTTGCAAAATATCAATGAGATTTATTGAACTAATAGTCAGTAGCTACTAATGAGCATACATATAACCAGCATAAAATTGCTATTGGACAATAGCCAGCTGCATCTACTTTTATCCATGCCTCCTGTTTGTCCTGTGCAAGTGCAGTACATGCTGACAGGCAACATACACACCTAAGCTACATAAGTCGCCTGACTGACTTAGTTATGAATCAGGCCTATTGCAATTATGACATAATATATTACCTATAATGTTATCTGCCTGCCCCATATTTTAGCTAATGATGGCCTTTTGTGTGAATTATGAATTATTATAACCATCCGCAAGGAAGTTTAATAATAGACAACAAGGGGCCAAACCAGAGGTCAGCGAATACCAGATTGCCAGCTTGCATATTGTATCTCGGGGTGCACTGCTCATGATTGCACACAAAGTTGTGTCCGATTCAGACCTGAACACAACTCAAGCTGTGCTGATGAGTGACCGCAACTATAAATGATGAATGTAACCCTTAAATATGACTACCTTGATAAAGACTAAGGTTGAAACGCGTTGGTTGTGTTTATATATATATATAGTATGTATGTTATGTTATGCCAGTCTGTGGTGAATAATTTTTTAATACATTTTTTTGCTGTAAATATTTTACACATTGGAAGTTTTCTCTGTTTCTCCCTTTTATGTTGTCTCAGATGAATACAGTTGTTGTTGAAAAGATGAAGTCATTGGATATTTAAGAATATTGGACACTGTTTATATCCTGGAAATTTGGTGATATAATAGACCCTTAAAATTTTGTTGAATAATATCCTCCTGAACAGTATTTATTGAACAATTTTTTTCTTCTATTTGGTCTAGTTGCACAATTTGTATTTTGTTTGACAATTTTTTGTTTTTTGGATTTTTTTATTGCACTAATTGAGATTTTTTTCCTTGCAGAGATTGAGAGTTAATAGTTACATTCATCATTTCTAGGTGTGGTCACTCATCAGCACTATTGTTTGTTAAGGCTTTTTATATGTAAAACTTTTTTAGGGTCAATATTTGGTTCATTTTGTTATTATTGAATTCCTAGCGCTCACTTAAGATATCCTATTTACTAATTCGCGGTGGAACATAATATTTGATATTTTTGGAGGGGCTGCTTTTTATGTTATTGTGCCCTCTTCTGGTGTGATTTATTAATACAACTCAAGCTGTGTCTGCTTACATTCTGAAGGGCGTATCATAAGAGGGAAAAAATAAAGGCAAATTGTCAGTTTACTGAAAGAGAATGCCCAAGCAAGGGCACCAGCTTGAGAGCTGAATGAAGACAGAAATATGCACTGTTTGTGCATGTCTAAGTCCAGGGGGCTGACACATCACAACTTATATCAAATCCTTGTGTTAGAATTTCATACTTTAAACATAATACACAAGTTCTGAAATCTCTGCTGAAGCATTGTGTAGTGTATATAATATTTATACATTAGTAATTTTTTTTGTCTAAGGTCACATTAAGACTGAACTGTTTGGATTATTCATGCTCCTTACAGTATACATTACCACTGTGTGGGAGAGCAGTATCTTTAGATGCTATGAATTGTAGCCACATGCAAAGTACAACAGATAGTACTCAATGCAAAGTACAACAGATAGTCATACCTGGTCTTGTGCAGAGGGTTGGCTGGCTGAGTGGCAGGAAGGCTGACTTAGCTGGGACTTGAACCAGTGACCTGTTGTATTACAGCTGGGTCTCCTACTACTTTGTCATAGGCTTCCCCCCATGGCAGAGGAGTATATTTAGATGCTATAAACTGTAGCCACATAACAAATCAATGCAATGTATAACAGGAAGTCATTTCTTGTCTTGGGAAATGGATTTTTGGGCAGCCGACTCAGATAGGATTTAAACTGGTGATCTGTTGCTTTGGGGGCAGGTGCTCTACTACTTAGCCATAGGATCACCCCCTTGCTAAGGAGGTATCTTTAGATGCTATGAACCTGATAGAGTGGAAAGTACTAACTAGGCCTGAAAAGATATATCTTTTGAAACTTGGCAAGCTATAAAGAATTTCTGGAATATTGGCAAATAATTGGCTAGTATCCAAGGCAATGTTTGTTCAAATGTATTTCTTGTCCTTTTGCTGACATGGCCCAACTAATGAGGAAGTTACCACTTTGCTCATAACTATGGTACATGTTGACACCAGATTTATTCATAACTGAAATAATGCAATAATGGGAATCTTCAGCTAACAGGAAATTACGTGTATGTTGTTTTTTTATATACTCGAAATATGGTATAAAGATGATGTTATCTAATAATAATGTAGAGCATTGTAAACACCCCCTCTGTTGTGTTTTGTATCTCTCTGGAGCTCCAAAGGATTATTGAACTCAATGCAATGTATAGCAGGAAGTCATTCCTGGTCTTGGAAAAAGGATTGTTGGGTGTATGGGTGACTCATCCATTGGGGATGGGTGCTCTACAACTTTGCCATAGGCTTCACCCCATGCTAAGGAGGAATCTTTAGATTCTATGATCCGAATCCACATGACAACTCAATGAAAAGTATAGCAGGAAGTCATTCCTGGTCTTGGGAAAAGGGTTGTTGGGCATCTAGGTGACTCAGCCAGGATTTAAACCAGTGACCTGTTGTATTGGGGGATGGGTGCTCTACCACTTTGCCATAGGATTACCCCCCCCCATGCTAAAGATGTATCTTTAGATGCTATGAACCATAGCCACATGACAACCAAATACAAGGTGTAGCAGAAAGTCAAGACCAACTGGGGGGGCTGGCTGAGACAGGATTTGAACTGGTGACCTGCTGCACCTAGGGCAGGCACTGCCTTTGAGCTACATGTAGCTCCACATGATAAAAGGGTATCTATAGGTCCCATGAAATGTAGTCACATGGCGACTTAATGCAAAGTAGTAGGAGGAACCTATTCCCGGCCTTGGGAAAAGGTTTAACCAGTCAGGGTGCTGTCTGAGCAGGGATTCAAACCAGCAGTCACATGGTATCTTTAGGTCCAATGAACCATGGCGACTCAATGTAAAGTAGTAGGAGGAATCTATTGTCGGCCTTGGGAAAGGATTTGACCAGCTGGCTGAGCTGGAACTTGAAATGGTGACCTGTTGCACTGAGGGTGGGTGCTCTGCCTCTGTGCTATATGTGGCTCCCGGTGATGAAAGAGTATCTTTAGGTCCTATGAGCTGTAGTCACATGGTGACTTAATGCAAAGTAGTAGTAGGAACCTAATTCTGGCCTCAGAAGTCATTTCTGGTTTTGGGAAAGGGATTGTCAGGAGGCTGGGCTGGTGACTCATCTGGGATTTGATCCAATGGGCTGCTGTAGTGAGGGTGGGTGCTTTACAACTTTGCCATAGGCTTCACCTCATGCTAAAGAGGTATCTTTAGATGCTATGAACCATAGCTGCATGACAACTCAATGCAAAGTATAGTAGAAAGTAATTGCTGGTTTTGGGAAAAAGATTGTGGGGTGGATGTGTCAGCCAGGTTTCAAGCCAGTTAACAGTCTCATTGGGGGTGGGTGCTCTACCACAGGTTTTCCTCCATGTGAAGGAGGTATCTTTAGATGCTATGAACTGAAGCTGCATGACAACTTAATGTAAAGGATAGCAGGAAGTCATTCCTGGTCTTGGGAAGGAGATCACTGGGCGGGTGGCTAACTCAGCTGGGATATGAACCGATGATATGTTGCATTGAGGATATCTGCTCTACAACTTCACCATAGGTCTCCCACCATGCTAAGGAGATATCTTTAGATGCTATGAACCGTAGCCACATGACAACTCAAAGTATAGCAGGAAGTCATTGCCAGACTTGGGAAAAGGATTGTTGGACAGCTGGGTGGGTGGCTGACTCAGCTGGGGTTCAGGCTGGTGACCTGTTGCTTTGGGGCTGAGTGCTCTACCACTTTGCCATAGGCTTTCTCCCATAGATGCTATGAACCGTAGCCGAGTAACAACTCAATGCAAAGTATAACAGATAGGCAATGATATTCTTGGGAGAAAGCTTGGCTGGCTCAACAAGGATTCAAGCTGGTGATTGGCTGTGGGTGCAATACTACTTTGCCATAGGCATTCCCTTGTGGTTGAGGAGTATCTTTAGATGCTTTGAACTGTAGCTGCATGACAACTCAATGCAAAGCATAACAGGAAGTAATTCCTGATCTTGGAAAATGGATAGATTGGCAGCTAGTATTTGAGCTGGTAACCTGTTGCATCCTGGGTGAGTGCTCTAACACTTTGCCATAGGCTTCCCCCCCCATGGTGGAGAAGTATCTTTAGATGCTATAAACTGTAGCCACATGACAACTTAATGCAAAGTATAACCAATAATCATTCCCAGTCATGGGAAAGGGATAGGCTGACCAAGTAGCTAACCCAGCCAGGATTTGAACCAATGCTCTGTTGCATTGGGGGTAGGTGCTCTTCCACTTCTCCATAGACTTCCTCCTTTGTAGAGGGCTATCTTTAGATGAACCATAGCTGCATGACAACTCAATGCAAAATATAAATGGCAGTCTTTCCCGGCCTTGGAAAAAGGATTGGCTGGCTGAGCAGCAGGCAGCTGACATTCAATCTGGTGACTTGTTGCATTGGGGTTGGATGTGGATGCTCTACCACTTCACCATAAGCTTCCACATTGTAGAGGAGTATCTTTAGATGCTATGAGTAGCCCCATAACAACTCAATGCAAACTATAGCAGGAAGTAATTCCTGGTCTTGGGAAAGGGATTGGCTTGCTGAGTCTGCCAGGAGTTGAGCTGGTGACCTGCTGGCCTGCTGTCTTGGGGCAGGTGCTCTACCACTTTGCCACCTGCTTCCCCTGTGATAGAGGAGTATCTTTAGATGCTATGAACCGTAGCTGCATGACATCTTAATCCAAATATAAAAGATAGCCATTCCTGATCTTGGAAAATTGATTGGCAGGCTGAGCAGTAGGATAGCTGATTCAGATGGGATTTGAATTGGTGACCTGTTGAATTGGGGGTGCTCTACCACTTTGCTATTGGTGTCCCCCTTGGTAGAGGAGAATCTTTAGATGCTATGAACCGTAGCCACATGACAGCTCAATGCAAAGTATAACAGATAGTCATTCCCAGTTTTGGGAAAAGGATTGGCTGGCTGGGTGTCAGGATGACTGACTCAGCTGGGTTTTGAACTAATGGCCTGTTGTGTTGGGAGTGGCTGCTCTGCCACCTTGCCATAGGCTTCCCCCCCATGGTGGATGAGTATCTTTAAATTCTATGAACTGTAGCCACAACTTATTGCAAAGTATAATAGATAATCATTCCCGGTCTTGGAAATAGGATTGGCTGGCCAAGCAGCTGACTCAGTTGGGATTTGGATTGGCAACCTGTTGCATTTCGGGCAGGTGTTCTACCACTTCACCATAGGCTTCCCCCCATCAGTTTGCTATAGGCTTCCACACAATGATATAAAATTTGATGGCTAGCTGCAGCTAATAACTTTAGGAAGGACTTTTTCTGTGACTGGCATTGAAGGAGTCAACCCAGTCATACCTATGGCCCGTGTTTATTTGAATTGGGGGGTTGGTAGCGGCATAAAAGAAGTGGGTGTATTAGAGGACATACCTACAAATGTTTTATTGGGATCTGACCTTGGATGTTTAGTCTCCCAATATGTACCAAGTGACAGTGCACCAGCTGCTGTCATTTCAATGGAGCCAGAGGATTCTGCACGGTCGTGTGTCAACATTCTAAACTCAATGACGATCTAAAGTTATGTCAAAACCGTAATGTTGATAATATTGCCAGAGATACTGCAACAGGAAAATGTGATGCATATGGGGAAAACTGTGATGTTGATAATGTTGATTGTGTTGCTAGACCAGATACATTAGGAATATGTCAGGAATCTGGGAAAAACTGTGAGATTAATCAGGACTGTGTTACTGTAAGCAATGCGATGGAGGAAGAAAATTGCAGTATTGATATCTTTCCTAGAGATGATGCCATAGGGACATGTCATACATCTAGGGAAAATTGTAAGGTTGAACAGGATGTTGTTAAGATATGCGATAGGGTAGTGGAGGGTGGTAGGTCGCCTCCCACTGTGGCTGAACAAGTCACACTGTATGCTGCATGCCCACTTATAGTAGAAGAAGGTAGTCTACCTGCACGTATGGAAGTGAAGATTGTTACTGAGGGTGATAAGGAGAATGTGCTGTGGGAACTGAACAGGTTGAACGGGGACAGAGGAGCCCCAGACTTACATGAGGCCCAGAGGATGGAGAAACGTTTAGGGATACCCCAGGCTTATACATAGGGGTTACTTCAGGTATCTAATGAGGATTCCCTGACAGAGCCAGTAGGCATCCAGAAACATAAGTCCCGTTAAGCACCTGTCATTGTCCTGCTAGGAATAACTGCTGACATAAATGCCCTTATTGCCAGTGTGCCCAGGGTAGGGTTCCCCAGTGTAAGGTTAAGGGAGCAGGTCACCCAGTTTATGTCCACTTTACAGGGTCTATGTATAACGGCTGTGATACTCCATGGGATACATGTCCTACAGACAATACAGTCAGTGCAGCGCAGTCTAATGACTGCCCTGACAAAACAAAACCTGTGGCATGAATGCCACACTAGAGAGTGTACATTGGAAGCAGACGCCTTAGTGAAAGTAGTAGTTGCTGCTACAGGAGGGGGGTCCCCAAAGGAAATTCTGCAAAGAGGAAAATTATCCCAGCTGCAGCTGGATCCTGGTATATTAAGACTCTTTCAAGGTTGTTTCCCAGGGAAACCAGGACCAGGATTAGTGGCTGGGGCTAAGTATGTTGACCAGTGAGTCACTTCTGTGTTTACAGCGCTAGACCAAGATTCAGGGATGCAGACTTCCAGTGACAAGATGAAGTTTACTAATGTACATACCTTTACATGTGGTCTAGGGTATGGGCCAAGTAAGGTGGGAAACCAGGGGGAGGGGACCCCCTTGTGTACCTAACAGGAAAATTGCTTCCTAAGGGTGAAGACTATGCTAAAGTAAAGGAAGTGTGTTTGGGCATAGTAGGGGTTGCGCAGACATTACCCAGAGTAGCAGATGACAGTGGCGTATGGCTGCAATGGAGCCCTGCCTTACAACAGAATGAAGTCCCACTTCAGTGGGAAAAAGGGCAGCCCCACAGCTGAAAAGCTTAGGTAAGGATGTGAATGTCCATTCCCTGCGCTCCTCTTAAAGGGGGAGGTGTCAGGAATGGGTATGATTAATATCTGAAATATACAATATTTTACTACACACTTGTAAATTATTGCTGGGCACAAAAGAAGACAATTACTGAGGACATTTGGCCTCTCACCCAGGGGTCTGGCTAAATGGCAAATGTCTCTATAAGTTAGTCACAGGAAAAGAAGTTGGTTAGATAATATTCACACGTGAGGGCAGCTTCAAAAGACTTGGTTGGCTGCAAATCCGTTAGGGGGCCTGTTACTAAAGTGGTCTCTAGAAAACACAGAGATCTGATCAGTATCTGACCCTAGGAACAAAGGAAAATATCATATTTGGACAAAACTCCTATTTCCAAAACACATGGTAACTTCTAATTTCTCAGGGATGTGAAGTCCAAGTCAATGCGCAATACTTGCATTTTGGAAGATTGTGTCACTCCGGGAAACATCATTATGAAAGAACTAGTATCACACACGTGCCAGTGATATCGTGTGTGATGGCCAGCTGCAGCTAATAACGTCAGGGGTATGAATATTAGATTACAATGAGTGACACACCTAGTCAGGGGGAGAAATATAAATTCATAAATGTAAGTTACCAGGACTGGAGGGGCAGTTCTCTAAATATGACCCTCTCTCCTGACTGGTCACAGCCTGCTGACCAATTGTCTCCTTGCCATGGGAGCAGAGATAGTTAGATAAGGTGTCTTTAAATATGGAATAAACCAAAGGCTCAAAATGGTTCAATGTGGGGTAGAGAATACTAGTCTGGGGGAATTATCCATCGATTTTCTGCTTAGCCCCTAGCAAAGAAGTAATTTTCACCAAGGTGATTATTTTCTGTAATTTATCCCTTTTTATTTTGAATTGCTTGTATGTATTTTTATTCTGTTTTAATCTTGTCACCTTGTATTGTTAAATAGCTTTCTTATGTGATAAACATTGTACCTTTTTGTAGTATACATTTTTCATTTATTTTGCCTTATTCATATTTGCTCTGAAAGTCCTACTCTCTGAAGAAACTTGACTGCTTTTTGGCTACCGTAACTCACAAAAGTGATCATTACAATAACTGCAGTTATTAATCCAGGGGGATTATGGAAATAAGGTCACAGGG
The DNA here is from genome assembly GCA_011038615.1 of Limnodynastes dumerilii. Taxonomy (NCBI): domain Eukaryota; kingdom Metazoa; phylum Chordata; class Amphibia; order Anura; family Limnodynastidae; genus Limnodynastes; species Limnodynastes dumerilii. The sequence goes on from WWET01000274.1 coordinate 23,362, forward strand.
TGATAGTTTCTGTTAAGTGCGGTATAACTTTGTTGAAAGGATTGCGTTAACATTTAAAAACACGTGGTGGCAGCCAGAATATTTGGGGTAAATATAGAGCTTTACCATAATAGAGGTGTGTGGTGCTAGAATATTAATGTGGATTAAATGAGCTAGGCTCCAGGTACACGCAAATTTGGGTTTCCAAGTCAGGGATTCTGATGCAGGTGGTCCAGGTTCCTGATAGATAGCGTAATTGTTTTTTTAAATAAATGCATAACCTTAAACTTATTTATGTTAAATCTCATCTTCCATTTGATGGCCCAGTCCTCAGTTTATTCAAGTACCTCTGTAGAGAAGCTACTCTTTAAATGCTTTTGCAAAATTTAAGTAGACCACATCTATTGACTATCATGGTTTAAGTTTGTACTAACTTCCTCATAGAAGCTAATTATGTTATATATATCATGACCTATACCTCACAAATCCATGCTGATTCCCACTAATAATTTTATTGTGCACCAAGTAATACTAAATACTGTCCCCTAATAACCTTCTAGCAGTTTCCCAACTATTAATGTCAGACTTACAGGTCTATAATTCAACGGTTGTGATCTCATTCCCTTTTTCAACAACGGCACCACATCTGCTCTACACCATTCCCTTGGCATGGAGCCTGATGAAATTTGATCTATGAAGATTAAGAATAACAGTCTAGAAAATTTAGCTCCATAAGAACCTTTGGGTGTATGGCATACTCTGTATGCCATTTGGACCTGGAGCTTTATTTATCTTAATTTTATTCATGGTCACATAGTTGAATTGAGCTTGGATGCTTTGGGTCTGATCCAGAGCTACACTGTGCCGTTTTGCATATTTACGGCCAGCATAGCTACTATGAACTCCCCCTGACACTCCCCCTGTCCCGGCGTAATTACACTCAGTTACTCCGGCTGAAGGCTACCCTAACTTCAGTCGGCGTAACCGAGTGTAATTACGCTGGGACAGGAGTGTAATGCCTCTTACCCTGCCCCTCCAAGCTAATTTCCCTCCCTCCCCCCGGCTAGCTTTCGTAACTACGCTGTAGTTACGGACGCACGATCCGGAGCACAGATAAACAATTATTACGCCGGACAATAGCCGATCTTACACATCTGCCCGTCGTAAATACAGTGGGCGGCATAGGTCTGGATCAGGCCCTTTGTGCCTATATTCTACATGCTGTACTTGCATAGTCATCCAAAGGTACTATTGCGTGTACCTTGAATCGCATGCATGGACGACACATGGCCTATGTGCCGATTTGGTGCACCACTGGATCAGCCCCCAAATGTCTAACAAATAGTAACGTTTTATTAAAACAATTTTGTTTTTGTTATAAACTTAAATTTAATAGCTTCCACTTATTGTTGGAAATATTTACAATATTGCTGGATACGTTAAACACAAGCCCATATACCACAGAACAGTGGATACAGGACATGTCTTAGTATTTGAACAGCCAAATGTGAAATTTGAATATCAGCATTTATGGTTTGCATACATTGTAAATATTAACTAAATAATTAAGAGCTAGAGGAACAGGCCACTAAGCTAACATACACTGCAAACAACTATAGCCAAATTGCTACAGCTCTTGACACATTTGCTTAATAAAGTTACAGTAAGTACCTTCATGCATGTCAGACTTCACTTAAGATATTATAGTGTGATGGGGAGACTGAGGCCAGTTTTGTGGGTGGAGTTAATGTTCTCTTCTTTCCCAGATAATTGAGGATGAGAGCCATGAAGCCAGCTCATCCTGTGGTACACTGTACACTTCAAAATATGGTGTCTATTTACAAAGATCATTTTAGTGCGATAAGGCCAGTTTTCACTTCAAAACTGGCCCTATTGCATTAAAATAAAGTGGACCATATTTACAAAACATCAGAGCGGAGTTTTACACTCGGCTCAGGCTGGCATAAGTGACAATTATTCTGGCGATGTCCCCATATATCCCTCTTTTCCTCCCCCTAATAGCTGTTATTAGGGGGAGGAAAAGCAGAGCATGTATGGGGAGACCGTTGGAATACATCACAATAGTGCCCCAGTAAAAAAAAATAATAATAATAATAAAAAAAAAAAAAAATCCCATAGAAAATAGGAATAAACATTACTCACCTGTCCGGGCGTCCCATCGGGCTGCAGCTGTCTGGTCCCGGCATGAATACACTGCACATGCGCAGTGTTTCTCATGTCAGGACTTGGAAAAATTTGTGCCTAAAGAGAAGCACTTTTCTAAGTCCTGATTGATTGATATTGCGCATGTGCAGTACTTCATTCATGGATCGCGCGAAGGAGAAGCACAGCACTGACCCGCGGCTCATCGCGGGACCTCGGAGGAGGGGTGAGCATTAGTAAATCATGTGAAGGAAGCTGCCAGGCTCGCTGCGATGATAAGCGAGCCTGATGCAGCTTCCTTCACAGGGAACAAGGAAGGTAAGTAAATAGAGCCTTTGTCTGAAGATTCCTGATGACATTGGGCCAGATCCAGAACAACGCTTGTGAGCGAATTTACGCGTGACGGAGACGTAAAATCGCGTTTTTGTAAGTACTGCGCATGCGCACCATAAAAAATACGCTCCCTAACGTAGCGAAAATGTGAACGGATGGCATTGGTTACGTGGACAAAAGTTAAGGTAGGGTTTGGAAAGCGGATCTCGGACAAAATACGTACATTCAAGGGGTGTGCCGAGGGGTGTGTATAGAAAGTACAAGCGCGTAAATACGTTACACGAGTAAACGTAAGCGGAGTTCTGGATCTACCCCATTATGTGGCTGAATAGAGTGAAATAAACAGACACAATGGAACAGTGGAAAGTACTCTTCAAGAGCTGACATATTTAAGTTTGCCTGCTTGCTTGCATGTAAAATAAATATTTTTAATATTTAAGTAAAATTGCTGTTTAATTAGAAAAAGCACTTCCCCTTCAAAGGTAAATAAATTAATTGATGGATGAGAACGCCAGTATGACACGACAGAAGGAAGCTTCAACCATCTCTGGACCGGATCCTGACCTGATAATGTCAACTCGCTTACGCACGTAAGTGGCCTGACTTCACTGGAGGGCGCATGCTATAGTAACCCTAGCGTACAAACAATCGGACGGAAAATTGTTCCGTCTGAGTCCATTACAGAGGAAATGGGCTGTACTTCCCCTCCGCCCACTGAAGCGGGCAGGGCAAGCACGGTAATTGTACAGGGTGGGGGGGGGAAGCATGCAAAGTGTACAGTGTTGGAGGGGGCTCCCACACTGCTGCGGATCAGCGATCGTACGGACTGCTGATCCGCACATCAGAGTTAATGCAGGCTTATGGCAGCGTAAGCTGTCATAAAGCCTGCACGAGAGAGGGGAGTGACAGGGGGCGTGCACTCCCATCTCTCTCATGGACGTACAGACCCCCGCACGTATAGAAAACATGCAGGGGTCTGTATCCGGTCCAGAGTTCTACATCCCATATAGTTTGGCATACACCAGATGCACAGAATACCACCAACAATTTAGTCAATGGGTGTATTAAGTTATGGATTCCTAGGTTACCCTGATGGACTCCTGTACAGATGGCAAAGTTTCCACGATGACTTAAAGGGGTTGCTGAAAATACGGCCTCACTTGATTATTTCATAGGACTGTGACCAAATTGCTAAAATAATACCTATTGTATATTAACCAAACACTACCCAATACTTGGTAGATTTGTCCGACCTTCCTTTGCCCAATCTATAAGGATCAGAACAGTGGTGTTTGAATAGTTTCCGTAAATGGTCCAATTTTGAGGTCAGAGTGGTGTTAGCTCATTCTAATAAACTCTTTGCCAATTTATTGTGTAGGCGTAATGTTATGTGACTGACCTTATTGTATTACGGTACCGTAAATGTACCCTCATTTTGCATCATTTACTTTTTATGTTAATATATAGGTCTTTTATTGGATTTTAATACAATGATTTCCTATTTGTGTTTAATTTGCATTCACGTATAAAAATAAAGCTTCTGCGGTCATTGAACTTTGGTATTACACAGTGAGTGTCTATGCCCTTTATTTGGTATAAACCAAGGATATCGAATTTTTTTTTTTTATGAAAAACATAGATGACATAGTTTATTATGGGATTCTTAAATATATTAATTTAGTCATCTGGCAAGTCTGTAATTAACACTTACAAAATGCCTATGTCAAAGCACATTTAAACTGTTTAACATGTGTTGCGTTAATTAATCCAATTACTAGAAAAGTGTTTTCACACATTTAAAAAAAATGCAATCATTGATCTGATTACACTACAGTAGGTTATAAATAAATAACTGTATTTAGACTTGAGTGTTAACTCTCCTGTCCAGCCCGCGAAACTGGACCCCCGTTTTAGGTGCCTAATTGCACTTAAGAATGCCATAGGCTATCTTATCTTACCGTGCATATTTTCATTTTTAAGAAGGAAAATATGCACAGAGAGTGGCTCTCCCTGTCCTCCCAAGATAATCTACATCACTCCCTCCACCCTCTCCTTCCTAAATCTTCCAACCTAATGTTATTATTATTGACCAAAAAAAAAAATTATATTATAC
>WWET01000274.1:28077-42495 GCA_011038615.1 Limnodynastes dumerilii
ATATATATTACAACTTAACTGCACTCTATGATTTATTTGTGTTTAGAAATTATGCCCTATAATAGCCTTTATATCTCCCATAACAGAGCTCTGTATGACATGGAACCCTATTATGGAGGGCTATATAAGGCCATATTATATAAGATAATTTAAGCACAATAAATGAGAACTAAAGAGCTTTATTATGTAGCAAATAGTCTAGATAAAAGTTATTTATTCTCCTTAAATTCAAATTATCGCCCATCATAGGCTTATAAATCTCTCACTTATAGGCCTCTTTGATATATAAACCCTATTTTGGGGAAATATAGAGACCTATTATGGGGAATAATTTGAGCATAAACAGCTTTATTATAGGATGTGTAGGCTATATGTCCCATAAAAATATTAACTTACTTCTGTTCCCACCATGATCCGGCATTGCCATGCTAGCAGAGTCTCCTCCAGCATGTCATCACATGAAAAGTGACAGTATGTAAACAAATCCACATGGTTCTGCTGCCTACTTGGTAGACATTTTAATGGTGCCCTGGCTGCTAGGTTGGAGCCAGGACACCTGCCAATCATTTTGGGGACATGAGAGGTGCTGACCAACCAGGGGTCGGCAGCCTATGTCTAAGAACAGGCAGCACTATCTCACACTGCCAGATGTAGCCATAGGCTTCCCTGCACTCACCAGGTGTTCTAGTCTTTAAGTCGCTTGCATTTTGGCTATTTTTCGCACTGTGATTCCTGAGTGTGTCCTACACAGTGGGTTTATTTTTTTTTATCAACACTGCTGTATCCTCTTTATGTATTTTTTCCCCCTTTTATTTTATATTTTTTCTACTATTATTCTCATCATTAACCTGGATTTGCATTCTTTTTGGAACCATCTTTATCAAAGATCTCCAGTTTGAACTCAAACATTAGTAACTCTGGGGGTCGTCTTTAGGAGCCACAACCTGCTAGGAGTCTGCAGATCAATCTCGCCCCACCATCAGGGGCTTCAGTGAAACACAGACTCCTAGTTAGACTCTGCATCCTGGCAGGCCTTACCTGTAACATTATAACTGGCCATGAAGTCTGACAGTACGTTAGAAACTGAGGAGGAAAGGGATCTCAGAGTCTTTATTTTATGTGACTTAAAGGTACCCAAGCAATGTAACAAAGCAATGAGACAGGCAAGTCACATGCATGGTTGCATAGGGAGAGAAATAAGTAGCAGAAAGAGAGAAGTAGTGATGCCTCTTTATAGATCGTTGGTACAACCTCACCTAGAATACTGTGGTCAGTTCTGGAGGCCATATCACCAGAAAGACATAAATACATTAGAGACTGTGCAAAGAAGAGCAACTAAAATGGTCCATGGCCTTTGTAACAAATCATACCAAGAAAGGCTAGAGGAACTAAACATGTATAGCTTGGAGCAGAGAAGGGAGAGGGGGGACATGATAGCAGCTTTCAAATACATCAAGGGTTGTGACTGGGGTGGCATTTTTCAAAGGAAGAGGTGTAATAGAGCACAAGGACATGAATATAAACTGGAGGGTGGTAGATTCAGATGGTAATGTGCGGAAAAATGACTTCACTGAAAGCGTGATAGATAAGTGGGATAGCCTCCCAGACACAGTAGAACAGTTTAAACATACTTGGGATAAATATAAGGATATCCTAAATCTTAAACTAAATTAAGGATAAATAGGGCATAGTTTTATATAAACAACTGGATGGGCCATGTGATTTTGTGGATCAAACAATTTTAACCAGTGATTTGACCGAAGAAAGCCTTAAATAGGAGTAAAATGAGCCATTTTACTGAAGCAGCTAATGACCAACTGATGGTCATAAAACATTAAAACTCCAGAATATCAGTTATATATGTTGTTGCAGTGCAGTGATTACATGCAAGGTCACCTTTAACCAATGTCTTAATTGCTTGCTTGCCAGCAATTCTCTATTCTTCACATTCTAGTTATTCTCGGACGAAAAAAACATTTTAGAAAAATATGCACATGGGGCCTGATCCAGAGCTACGATGTTACACTGAGCGCTGTAGCGCTCAGCGTAACATCGCTGCTCTGGCCCGACACTCCCCCTTGTAGGAGCGTATTAACTCTCCCTTACGCCGGCTGAAGGCTACCCTAACTTCAGCCGGCGTTAAGGGAGAGTTGATACGCTGGGACGGCGGCGTTAGTACGTTAACGCCGCCCTCCCAGCCTCATTACCCTCCCTTCCCCCACCCCCCTACACTAACTTCAGCGTAGGGACGCTGGGGGGCGTCCCCTCCAGCGTCCCTATGGCGCTACTATGGACGCCCGATCTATGATTTTCCATAGTGACGCCGGGCAACATCTGCCCGGCGCATGCGCATTACAGCTACGGCCGCCGTACTAGCGACGGCGGCTGTAGCTCTGGATCAGGCCCATGGGTCCTGATCCAGACCTACGACCGCGAGCGCCCGCCCGGGCGTATAAACTTTCACGCCCATGACACTCCCTTTGATTGTACCTACTTACGGCGGCTGAACCCTACCCTAAGTTTTTCCAGGGTACGTGCGAATTTTCGTACCGATACGCTGGTCGTACTGGGCTTAGCACGCCCATACTGTACAATTTAAATGGCTATCCCCGCCTCTGTGTAGTAACTCCAGCGTCCACGCTGAAAATACGCTTGCTGTACACTCATGTCCTTCGGACGACCGGAAGTTGTCAGGCTGCACATGCGCAGTGCGTTTTTTTTGCCCGTTTTTACGCTCACGATCGGCGTACGATCGCTTGCGGCCGTAGGTCTGGATCAGGCCCATGGATACAATTCACTATCGTCAGTATCTGGCTGTAATAGCACATTTCCAGCACCGAATGTGTTTTGCTTAGTTCAGCATATTTTTGGTAATATCCAAGATAGGAGTGTTTAAGAGTAAATCCTCTCAATGGGCCTGATCCAGACCTACGCCCGCCGTCACTAGGACGAAAAGCCGATCTGCTTATGCGCCGGGCAGATGTTGCCCGGCGTAGCTACGGCAACGCCCGATCAATGATCGGGCATCAGTAGGAACTGCGTAGGGACGCTGGAGGGGGCGTCCCCCTAGCGTCCCTAAGTTAAGGTTAGTGTAGGTGGGCAAGGGGAGGTAGTTTAATGAGGGAGGGTGGGAGGGCTTAGCGGTAGTACGCTCGCGTGCGAGCGTATTACCCATTGCTTACGCCGGCTGAAGTTAGGGTAGCCTTTAGCCGGCGTAAGCAATGGGAAATACGCCCACGCAGGGGGAGTGTCGGGGAGAGTGGACGCCCATACGCTGTGCTTTAGTAAGCACAGTGCATCGGCGTAGGTCTGGATCAGGCCCAATGACCGTATTTTGCATTTGCGCATTCAAATGCAAAATGCAGCCTTCTAGATCCAGACTTCCATAATGGAAGTGTTTCCAATGGTGCGGTGGAATGCCTACAGTATGTACACAGGGTGTACAGTAAGGGCTGATTTTAACCCTTATGTGGTATCCAGAATTCAGCACATCACCATTTCACGCAAGGGTGGCGCAGATTTGACTATTTAAACTTACCAGAGAACCTGGTTTGTGCTGGCAAATTCATGTAGCAGTGATAGCAAAATAGCAAAGATAACATCTAATAAATTTCCTTAAGATGACAATACTCAAACTAGCACAGCAGCAGGTGAGAACTTCATACCTCCCACAACATTGGTGACAATAGGATTTGGGTGGACATAGACTGCCGGCTCCCTTAGTAAATTTTGGAGGGGGCCCAGTAATACTGCTGTGGTGTAGATTTACTCCCTTCCCCTCTATGGTCTCTAATATGCTCCTTAAGTATTGGAGAATGGAGCCTATTGTGTACGCACCATTATGTACCTGCAGAAAGGGAGTCAACGCAGACCATTTATAAAAGAAAGGTAAGCATTTCTCACACTGTAGCAGTTGCAGAGCTTATAGTTCACCAACTCTCCTTTTATAACAAAATGTAATATCAAATCACATTTAGGGCCTGATCCAGACCTACGCCGATGCGTTGTGCTTACTAAAGCACAGCGTATCGGCGTCCACTCTCCCCGACACTCCCCCTGTGCGGGCGTATTTTCCATTGCTTACGCCGGCTGAAGGCTACCCTAACTTCAGCCGGCGTAAGCAATGGGTAATACGCTCGCACACGAGCGTACTACCGTTAAGCCCTCCCTCCCTCCCTCAATAAACTACCTCCCCCGCCCACCTACACTAACCTTAACGTAGGGACGCTAAGGGGACTACGTCGGGCGTTGCCATTGCCGTAGCTACACCGGGCAACATCTGCCCGGCGCATGCGCAGAATGGCTTTTCAGCTGATCTTACGCACGCCGTCCCAGCGACGGAGGACGTAGGTCTGGATCAGGGCCTTAGTGAGTAATATTACTGAAAATATGACTCTATATTAAGTACCTACTTGAAAAGCCAATGGTTATTTTGAAAAGATGATCCAGTTAAAAGGAGCTTTTGTACCTCTCTTAATTCCAGTATGATAAATAACTAGTCTATTCTCAGAGTTGTGGAAAGAGAGTCTGCATTACCTATAAGCATGAAAAGTATAAATCTGATGATTTTAAAATAGATTCAATGTCTTTCTCTATAAAAGATTTTTTTAAATGGCAATTCCACTTTTGTCAGTCAGACAACAAGACCCCTGAAGAGAAGTTTTGTGAAGAAATGTCATTAAGGGTCACATTGTGTGCCTAGATATTTCGCTGTGGCTCATAAAAATGATCCGAGGGGTCTTAAAGTATTAGCTGGGATACATATACCAACAACGAAATGGGGAGGAGTTATGTAAACAACACCTTTATTGGATCTTTAAATAGTGCAGTATCCGATGAGCTCCAACCACAGTGGAGGTTAGGATCTGGTCCACAGTAATTAAGTCTTTTGCAAGCTTCTCAGGTTAAAAAAACAATTTAAGTGTTACCCTCTAAAAAAAATTGTCAAACTAGGGCAGAGAAACACACCAGTTTTTCCTGTCTATACTTGTGTCACACTAATTCTATCTGTGCCACGGTTTCAATGTGAATGCAGAATCGTTACAGATGTGCTTCTCTAGTGCTGTACACGGTGACATGTTTATTTGTGTTGTTCTTCAGTTGTATAAAAATCCCACGTATCCAAGAATTTCAATGGACCAAATTCACACTTAAAAGAGAGAATTAGCGAATGTACCTAAATATAAGCACAGATGAGATCCATAAGAGCGATTCAGAGATTCTTTAAAATGAAGTTAACCACACCCCCAGTCTTGGGATTGCCACGTATGGACGGTTTTTTAAGTCTGTGGATATAAGTGCGGACGTGTTTCCTTATTGTGAATCACACAGAGACCTAGGTACTCCGCATTTACTTAGCTGCAATTAAATGCAAATGTTGATTTACAACTCAAAACTCCTTTGTATTTATCTCTAGACTTTTAGTTTACTATTAAATAAATTTAGCAATAGGAATTTTGCTAATATAATAATTCGACATTGTAAGTTTAACCCTTAATGTGCCTTGGAGCAATGAGCTACCTGTGTGATGTACACTAATTGCTATTTATAGACTTTTTTTAATTATGTTTTTTGTATTAAATTGTTTTTTTTCACACAATTTTGAAAATTTATTTTAATCAACTTTTAATAGAAAACATTATTTTAAAGTTTTATTTAATAAAATAAAAAAGACAAAAACATTTTAATTAATTAAAATAGAAATGTTTTCTATAGAATTAAAGGTCTAATGGCATAACAAAACATATATACAAGACGCATAGCCATCACCAAACCATACGTAAATCAACTTAAGAGTGGTAGAGGGCTACTTTATCTTTTTCTTTGCATATGTATACTTCCGCAGGCACTCACACATTAGTAGCCTGTAAACCGCTCATTTGCATTAAGAGTCTTGCCCCTGTAGCCACACATGCGTGATTCATTCCGAAGCGGTCCTAAGTCAACTGTCGTGTCTGTAAATCAGTCGGCCATGGTTTCCCTGTGTATGTTTGAGTCCTGGGCATCTGCAATATATCTGCTTGTAAAAATACACAGAAATTCTGCACTTACTTAAGTGTGAATCAGGGCCAAAACCTTTAGAGTCAAGGCTCCATCTACTGACCAAATATAAAAAGTACAACTTTAATATATCACCATCAGGGATTTTAAAAGCATATTAGAAATGGAACATAAAGTTAGGTACATAAAGTATGATTCCAAATGTGACATATGTGAAAATTATCTCTTGAAGCACTAAACATATTTTGGAATAATATTATTATTATTATCGATTATTTATAAGGCGCCACAAGGTGTCCACAGCGCCATACAAAATACAACAAATTACAGTACAGACCTAAAAGGTAGGGATGGACATCATAGTATATATTAAATACAATATGACTATAAAAATATCACAAAAAAACAATAAAGTGAAGCAAGCACAGAACGCAAGGCAAAACGCGAGGTGTCAAGCTTGGAAGATCAGGGAGCAGGGGATATACATTCAAAGCTGCTAAGTAGATATTAATTTAGCTATCTTTTTTTATTTGCAAGAGACATTAATACATGAGTTTTAGTTGCTTCACTACCTAGGTTTGGTGGATGATTTAGTAAAAATAATAAAATCTTAAGAATCCATTTACGAAAGGGATATGAAATTTGAAAGTTGTTCTGACTACCAAGTTAAGAAAAGGCATATTATAAAGAATAAATTTCTTGATCTCAGAGGCCACTCATGCAAAAACTTCAATTTAATCTAAGGAATGGCCTTATATCTGACCAGAAAAAGAAAGAGCACTAATTTGATTACAGTAAAACTGGTAATTGAACATTTACGTATTGATAGAAGACAAAAAGCACCCAGTTTTTATGAAAATTCATCATATGTGTATAAAAAAATGTGCAAATAAAATAGAATGTAGTGAAGGTAGTGAAAATGTTTTATATTGATAACTATAAAACTATATATCTTTATAGATATCTATAGATGTATCTATATAAATATACACTATATAGCCAAAAGTATTTGGCCATACCTGTTAAGTATTGATTTCCGGTGTTTCAATCAGACCCTTTGTCACTGGTGTATAAAATCAAGCAAATCAAGAATTTGCAGACATTTGTAATACAAAATGGGTCATTCTGAAGAGCTCAGTGACTTTAAGCATGGTACTGTGATAAGATGCCACCTTTACAATAAGATGGTGCATGAAATTTCATCCCTGCTGATATATCACGGTAAACTGTAAGTGATATTATTAGAAAGTTGAAGCATTTAGGTACAACAGTAACTCAGTCACAAAGCAGAAGACCATATAAAATCACAGAGTGGGTTCAAATTAGGCACGTATGTTAAAAATTACGGGGTTTAGAATCCGGCTAGATGTTTGCAGGGAATCTTATGCATACAGATTTACGTATGGGCGCTGTGGCCAGCCTTAGGAACAGAGCAAGACCCGAGGAGGACGTGGAGGAGGAGGAGGAGCAAAATTACAAGAGAGCTTTCTATTTTGTAAGTTGCCCTCCACTGCGGAGGGTAGTATGCTCAATTACTCTAACAAAAACATTCATGTTGGAGAGAGACACTAACCCTGATCTTCTACGTGCGGTTTTTGTTTCCACCACCTGAACACAACTTTTATTATTATGCACAGAAAAGCTACATTCATTTATACAGAATTGGATGTATGGGCCAAGCTATTTCATTATAGCCCATTATTAATGCTTATGGCCAACACTCATGCATATGTCCTACATATGTGGGAATATAATATCAAAATATAGTGCTACAATGTGACAGTATTAAGTCAAAACACGTGCATACAATTTAGTTTGTTTATTGAGTTATAAAATAAATTATAAACATTTCAGTATTGTTTATTTAACAGGTTTTTTTTCTTAAAACAACAGATTCCGCTCACCAGGTTCTTCCTCAGGAGAAGAAGGCATTCATTCGGGCAGACTGACTGGCCGAGGAGGCGTAGCTGTTGGTTGTGACGGATCTGCTTATAAAATCAAAGGAACATTATAAATTTTTTGCAACTTTAAATGCTGTTATAGCGGTGTTAGCAAACAATGTATGTTCTTAATTTTAATTTCTTTATTCTTAAATCATAATTTTTATAAAAAATGGTTGTTTCATATTAATTTGTGTTATAATATGATAAAAACCATAAATCACCTGGTTGTGCAGGGTTGTCCGTATCCTGCACATTGATACCTTCTATAACTTCCTCAGGAAATGTTTGTCTCAAATGCTCTTCATAGGAAATCAACATGGTGAGGTGGTCCCCCTCCGGTCCATGCAGCTTCCCTGCGGTGCTCTGCAAATTTGTCTTTTAAACGTATTTTAATATCTGAGAAATTGTTTTCTGCAGTTATGCTCGGTCCGCCTATATGGCCCAACTGCATTTGCAGCAGCAACTATTTGTGCCCACAGCTGCCTTTTTCTTTGGTATGAAGTCCGAACAGTGTGTCTGCTCATATACAGGAATCTGTTCCATGAGAACACAGTTCCCATCATTGGAGAATTTTATATTCCAGCCACATTTGTTTTTTCTCTCCAACATTCTTTCAGCCAGCTCTTCGGGTGCTTTCAAATCGCCAGCAAAAAAAATGCCCATTAGTAAATTACAGCGACTTGGGCATCAAAAAATTATGCACAAGACCACATCATTGGATTATATTCCAGCCACATTTGTTTTTTCTCTCCAACATTCTTTCAGCCAGCTCTTCGGGTGCTTTCAAATCGCCAGCAAAACAAAAAAAAATTAGTAAATTACAGCGACTTGGGCATCAAAAAATTATGCACAAGACCAGGCTTCAATTCAAATATATGAAATGTGTGCAAGTGTATATATAAACAAAGAGGTGCAGCCAAGGACCAAAGTGACCACTGTGTAACTACAAGCAACAAAAGAGAGGTCCGGCGCTCCAAATAAACATTATATAGCACTATGTGTCAGCAAATACATAAAAATGAGGTTTCGTTTTTAGTTCACAATATAGATATACTGGGTTAAGCTCACCTTCCTAGCGTCAAGGCACCTCCTGTAGGTGAATCCCTATCCATTTGCTATGTGTACTCAGGAGGTCTGTATTACTGTATTATGTACTTTTGTACTTTTTCTCAGTGGGTAGGTAGATTTCCACCACTAAAATCATCCTGCAGATCTGTAAGCACAGGATGCACATAAAATGACTATTTACAATCAAATTACTGTGTTAAAGACATTACTAGATGTACAAAGATTCACCAGTAGTTTCACTAAATTTTTTTTTTTAAATAAAGAAATATAAAAAATACCAGAAATGGCTATTGATCGTAACATGCAAGACTGGAAAGAAAAAGATCCATATGTACACACTGTATTGAAACCAAAATCAACCTTCTTTACACAACATCTGAAAGGCCCCTTTTTAGAAACCTTTCAGAAGGCGGTTGAAGAAGATCTGGAAAAGATAAAGACCAAGGCTTCTAAAGCTAACCTGACAAAGGACAGACTTGAGAGAACTTAAGGAAACACAAGATTTGGTTATCAAGTCAGCAGATAAAGGAGGTGGAATAGTGGGGCTCAAGAGAAGGCTACCTAAAGGAAGCAGAAAGACTGAAGACTCCACTAAAAGTTACAACTTGGAACTAAAGGTCCTCTTGGATGAAGCACTGTCTAAAGGTATCCTGAACAAAACAGAATACAGTTATCTGTACAATACAAATCCACGGCTATCCATATTATACTATTTGCCAAAAAGCCATAAGAGTTTAAGTAACCCTTTGGGTACTCCATAATATCAGGTTTAGGCAGCATTTACACTAATCTATAGGAGTACACAGACACTTTTTTACAACTTTTAGTTATTTGAGGAATAGCACAGAGATCCTTAACATCTCTTCCTTCTAACAAATAATATCACCTCATTATATTCTGTGATAGATCACGAGGCTGGTATCAGCTCTATACGGAAGTGTCTTATGGAATACCCAGATATGGTCCAATCACAATAAGACTTTAACCTAGAGGTGATATGCTTCATCCTCATGCACAATTATTTTCATTTCAATGGGGTGTGCTACAGATGGATTCACAGTAATGGGGGCTAAGTTCATGCCCAGTTACGCAAATCAGTTTGTGGTGCAATGGAAAAAATCTATCATATGGTCTGCGTCCTTCCCCTTCAGAAAATCCACCAAACTTTGAAAGTGCTACTATTATGCTGTGCTCTGTATATGGTCCAAGGATGAAGCATGTTTTCCAGGATTTCGTAAAATACATCAACAGAAACAATTTGAATTTGATTTTTACAGCTGAACACAGTCAAGAAAGAGTAAAGTGAAAAGGGTTACACTTCACCAAGCACTACACAGGCTGCAGCTGTTGCAATTAAAACTAATATGTTCCACCAGACACAAAGTAGCAAATAGAGAATACAAGGTAATAATTGCTATAGTGCTGCCCACAGAACTTCAATCAACTTAGTTTCCTTATTCAGGATTCCTTATAATAGTTAATTGAGACCTTCCACACAATCTTCTTTAATGAAAAGACGTCCTTAGTATTTGAATGGTGAGGAAACGTCCCCCTCAGTAGTCTCCCAAAAGGGGTTTCTGTATAAGATGAAAAACATAAAAAAAAAAGTATAAAGTATATAATGAGCACAAGATATTTATTAAAACCATATATTAGAGATATAAAATATGCCGATGGGCTAGAGAAACGGCAAGTAAGTTTGTACCTGAAAACCCTGCTCCCGAGATTTTACCATCTGTATTTGGTGCTTTGTCAGGAACTCTGTCAGCACTGATCTACACCAGCATTACAATTTGATATTGTTCTGTTATGTTATATGTATGTTTAATGTAATTTTCTGACCGTTGCTTTTCCAATAATTCGCTTTTGTTTTATTCACTAACTATTAGAGTGCTGTGTATGAACTACTTTGCTGATTCACTTATGTCTAGAACATACATCCTCCGGGATAGGGGTAACCCCAGTAGTACTTTGAGCTGCCAGTCTCGTATAACTGTCCCTTCCTTTACTAAGCTGCGGGTTTGGAAAAGTTGAGATGTTGCCCTTAGCAACCAATCAGATTCTAGCTGACATTCTGTAATATGTAATAGTTAAATGAGATCTAGAATCTGATTGGTTGCTATGGGCAACATCACCACTTTTCCAAACCCGCAGCTTAATAAATCTGTCCCTTTGTGTTCAACCGGTGACCAAGGGGGGACCCACCCCGCTATAGAAGCCCGCCAACCGCACTCTATTATAGTCCGGGCCTAGAGGGGGCCTCTGCGATGTGTCTCTCCAGCAAGCCCAACAAGCGCAACAACACCTCCAGTGCTCAAGGTCTACTTCAGTTTGCCAGAAAGCCTACCTCCCCGGCAAGTATGCCCCCACCCTCCCCGACTAGAAGCCTGCCTGCGTAGGACTCTGATATGGAAGATTCTACCGCCCCCTGAACAAAAGCTGACATTGCGGCCATCCTCACAGAAATGAAAAGCATCAAGCAAACCATTGCATCTGAAGTGAATAAGGCTATGGCTGACCTCCGCAAGGAAATCACTGACATAGGCTCCCGGGTGGACTCTCTGGAACAGTCGCAGGACAGCCTGGTAGGCGCGCAAGACACGCTGGGGCAAGAATTAGCTCAGCTCCGCAGTGATGTTTTACTACTGGCAGATAAGCAAGAAGATGCGGAGAATCGCAACCGACAGAACAACCTCCAAATTCGCAACATCACTGAGCCTCACAACGGCCCCCAATTGGAGGACTTTCTTCTCCAACTCTTCCGACATCTGGCCCCCTCCATTCCGGACGATATGCTCAATATGGATCGCGCACGTAGGGCACTCCGTCCCCGCTCCCAAGATCCCAATTCTCCCTGGGATGTCATCCTACGGCTCCACTTCTACAAGGCCAAAGAGCAAGTGTCGGTGGCAGCACGCTCCCAACCATCCATCACATTCGAGGGAGTGGAACTACAGATCTTCCAGGACCTTGTCCCATCGACTCTCCTTAAACGTAGAGAGATGAAATAATTTACGCAAGCCCTACGGAACAACAATGTCAAATACCGCTGGGGCTTTCCTTTCTCCCTTCAAGTCCACTCAGGCGAGAGGATGCTGTCAGCTAAAACACCCGAGGAAGCTAAAACCATGCTTTCCCAGCTTAACGTCCCAATCCCTCAGAACCTCTCTACGTCTTCCTCCGACCAAGCTCGGCCCTCTGCGGCACTACAACGCCCTCCCCGCAATCCGTGGAACACGGTCTCCTATAAACGCCCCTCTTCAGGGAACCCCTAACTAGGACGCCTGTGCTCATTTGGATTCCACATGCCTGCAACTGCGCCTCAGCTGCTGGAGACTTCTTTGTGAACAGTACGACGTGATACCCTTCCACATACCAGGCCCTCCCTGACCCACAACACCAGCATCTTCTGAACTCCTCCAGGGACCCAGCCAAAGACGCAGGCGGTGCTTCACTTATTCTAAGTGTCCAGATAGCTCTCCTGATGGTATCCCACACGGACTTTTGCCTGGACGTTTTGCTACCTTCCCAGCGACCAGATGCCGGGTCAATTGTCAGGTTCTCGTTTATATTTCTGTCTGTGCTTTATCTTATTGTCTCTACCAGTTCCGAGTTAAAAGTTGCATGTACCTGTTATTATAGCTCTAATGTAGGTTATTGTAAGTCCTAGTGCTCAATCCATTGTTTATCTATTTTGTTAGTTGCCTGCGCGTAACCCCCCCTCTTTCTTGTTGCCCTCCTATTTATCGGGCTTCTCCCTTCTAGCCATATACTTCTGTGTCAATAAGTTGGTTTCCCCCCCCCCATTGGTCACCTCCCGCCTAACCCCCTACCTCTGTTCTACTAAGGCCTCAGGTAGGCCGAATTGGGCCTCTTTGGCCCTCTCCGGACCTTGGAAGTCCTTCTGGACTTCCCCACTGATCCCCCTTCGGTATGGTCCGACCACTGGGATTGGCCGCACTCGCGACCTCGCTCCTAGCCCCTACTTTTGCTCCGACTCTGACCCCAATACCTACCACCCCAGCCCCTTCCCCACGATCAGTTAAACCCCCATGGCAGTCACAAACTCTGACACTCCGGGCTCACCGCAGCGATTTCCACTTCTTCCTCCCGATATGACCATTAAAATTCTTTCACTTAACACCAAGGGCCTGAACTGCCCTCAGAAACGCTCCTCCCTAGTCCACACACTAAAACGTTTAAATGGAGATGTTATATTTCTCCAAGAGACGCACTTTCTATGCGCCCGTCACCCGGAACTCCGATCCTAACTTTATCCTTTATCTTTCCACACGTGTGATGCAGATCACAAATCCAAAGGGGTTGCCATTCTCTTCTCCAGACACGTCCAGTTCGTTCCCTCCCACACGTATGCGGACCCAGAGGGTAGGTTTCTGATACTAGTCGGGGAATTAGATAATATTTCCTACACTTTCGCAAGTGTTTATGCACCAAACCAAAATCAATATGGGTTTTTTCAGTCTTTTGCTAATTTTCTCTCCCTCCACTGTAAGGGTAATGTAGTTGTAGCAGGCGACTTCAATGTGGTCCTGGATTGTGACCTGGACAGATCAGCCCCCCCACCGGCTCCCTCACAAGCGCAAATCATACGCAACTCTAAAGCCCTTCAGCATTTCGTGTCCCAACACCTACTTTTTGACTCGTGGCGTATGGCCAATCCCACCAGCCAGGACTACACCTATTACTCTACAGTCCACCGGGTGTATACCAGAATAGACAATCCTGACTAGTGTTGAGCCCTCTCAACATTTATCTAATGCTTGCATTCTCCCACGCACCTGGTCTGACCACAGCCCGCTTACAGTTGATATAGGTGCTTTGGGATCCCCCATTCGCCCCTTCTCATGGCATCTAAATGAGAGACTGCTGCTGGACCCTCACCTAAAAACCGAGCTCCGCCAGGATTTGGAATCCTACTTTAATATTAATGCCCCCAACTCCCCTCCCATGTTGGTATAGGATGCCCACAAAGTCGTGATACGGGGAACACTAATTAAACTTGCGTCCCGTGCCAAAAGGGCTAAAATTGAAAGAATAAAAGATTTGACTGCCCAACTGACTATACTTGACAGGCTACACAAAACTTCGGGGTCAGAGGAAGATTTAAATAATATGCTGCATAAGAGCATAGCCTGTGGAAAGATGGCTCCATTATAATCATTACTAGCACACCGCTTTTATAGTTTAGCATGAGGTTTGAAATCTTGGCAGGAAAGAGGTTTAAAAATTTGTGGAAGATACCAATTCATAAATTCAGTACATCTTCCTAAATAGTTAGGTAAATGAATATATCAAAAAAGGGTGTTCCATTGAAAAAAAGAGAGAGAAAAAGAGGGAGGAAAACAGAAAGAGAGGAGATTGATGGTATAATTAGCATTTCATTCCA
>WWET01000274.1:79748-93462 GCA_011038615.1 Limnodynastes dumerilii
GGGGCACATAAAAGCAAATCCTAAAATTCAATGGCTTGGCCGCCAAATTTGGCTGTAAATTTAAGACCAAAGTCGTTCACATTCAAATTCTCTACGAACGTGCAGAAAGCCTCCTGTGTATTATTCAAAATAATTAGAATATCGTCTATGTACCGTTTATAGCATACTATAGACGTATCCGCCAGGGAATAAACATGTCTTCGCTCCCAGCTTCCCATGTACAGGTTCGCGAAGCTGGGAGCGAAAACCGTTCCCATGGCGGCCCCCGTTATCTGAAGGTAATAACCTCCCAGAAACAAAAAATAGTTATTTTCAAGAACAAATTTAATACAATCCAGTATGAAAGAAGTTCTATCAACAGACAATGTTCCATCTCTACTCAATATTTAATTCATCACCTGTATACCTTTCTCGTGGGGTATCGAGGTATATAGTGACTGAACATCTTACTAAAGAAAGTGAGTGCCTGACATTTATATAGTTCTATATTGGTATACGTCAAGTGTGAGCACCACTGCACTCTGATGATTTGGGAGAAGTGCCCTTCACCTTTCTTTGGTTTCTATATATATATATATATATATATATATATATATATATATACATACATACATATATGTAGAAGTCCAAACGTAGATTTCCGCAGCAACTATATCGTGTGCCAACGTTCAATACTTTACTAGTATTTTCTTTAGGGCAAAATTAATGAATGTGGATGTGTATATATATCTATATCTATATCTATATGTATGTATGTATATGGGTTACATTATATCGCGGCGGCACAATAATACCTACTGCATACCAAGATGGGATATATATCAGTGTTGTTTGACCACACCCCCAATGAGTTAACCACGCCCTTTTGCACCGTGCTTCGCGGCGGCACAATCATGCCTGCTACATATCAAGAGAGATATATATCAATACAAAAAAGTTTAACTGGGGGGGCGCACTTTTGGGATTTGCCCCAGGTTCCATTTACCCTAGATACGCCCCTGCTCAGAGAACCAAGTGGAACGCCGGATAACTGCACGCCAGGCGAATGCCAGGCAGTACCAGACACAGTACAATCACACCAAGGGCCAATTGAGAGAAGGCAGAAGAAGAACGACACATGGAGTAACCACAAGGAGAGACCGCTGAAGCACACAATCACAATGCAAGGGACCGATGCTATAACCGGCAGCGTGGTACACTGGCTGCCAGCTATTTACAGGATCTTCCCCAATCAGTTGCTGAGGATGGACACAACTCTAAGATGCTTGGAGGGTTTGGATGGCAGAAGGCATGGAGATATATGTAACTAGGACTAACGTACATGCCACTGTGGCCTGACGTACGGGGTGTAACAGATAGTGGTATCTCTATAATTAAATTGAACTTTAATCCAATGTATTTAATGCATTCCTTAACTGATCCCTTCTTTATTTAAAAAAAAAAATACAGCCAATGTGATACAGCCAATTACACAGACACAATGAGCAGAAAACGAATACCAAATAACACGGAGTTTTTAGGTTACTTCAGGAGGGGCACTGAAGATTCTCACCCTCCTAACTACAGCATCTAAATAAGAATTGAGCAAGGTTTAAATACCTTGTTAATTATCTCTTTATTAATTGCCCTTATGTATCCCTCACGTTCTATACATTGAATGCTTGCAAGCAGAACACACTTATCCACCAAGTCTGTTTTTTACTTCTGAGTCATGTTATAATGATTGTTAAAATTGAGAAGTTCTATGTAATATGATGTCACTATATAAAAACAAATGGAGCACAATAGACTCACTGCAGCGGTTCGTCACTAATAGGTTCATTGGGGAAGCTATATCCTGTCAGGCTATTAATTAACCAGATGATTGCGATTCCTATGCCCAAAACTTATTCCAACTTCTTAACCAGATTAATTGATTCAGAAAAAATATTTATAATATCTTTTTACCAGTGGCCAATGGAAATTTAGAAGTGGCAATATGGAAATTAAGAAATAATAGAAGTGAATGGAGATATACAGCTTTTCAGTAAAATCAGTAGAAGTGATGGTATGGAATATCGCCCCACTTCAAGCCCTGCTTAGCACATAAGATAATGGTCCGGATTCACAGTTATGTAGTTTTCGTCTTACGTACGATGTTTTAAGAATTGAGCTACTACGCATGCGTAGTAGCTTATTTACATACCATTTCTGTACGTAGATTGCGTAAGCGCGGTCTAAAGTTCCTTTTTGGATGTCCCTATTTCGAATACCCATCTAATTTTGAATTTTTTGTTCAGAATGGGTGAGTATGCCTATCGCATACTCACCCATTAATTTTCCCAAAAATTAGAAAACGCCGCCACCGCCACCACTGATGCCGGACCCACTGCCAGACCCGTCGCTTCAGTGGATCACCAAGAAAGGTGAGTAACCTCTCCGGGGATTTTGGGGGAGGGAGGGTTAGTGTTAGGTTCAGGCTGTGAGGAAGGGAGGGTTATGGACAGGCTACGGGCAATGGAAGCTTAGGGTTAGGCTACCAGGAAGGGAGGGTTAGGGTCAGGCTGAAGGAATGGAGGATTAGGGTCAGACTGCAGTCTCCGGTCCGAATGGCCGATTTTCAAATCGGCCATTCCTCCCCATGCAGTTGCGAACTGGCTGGTATTTCGATTGCTATGCCTCGATGAGACATAGCAATCGATCCATAGAGCACTGAAAGCTCCGTTCTGCTAAATAGTAAGTAAAAATAGTCCCTTCCCTAATTCTAACCCTAACCCTCCCCTCTCACTACCCTAACCCTTTTTTTCTGACAGCCTGACCCTAACCCACCTTCCCCTGCAGCCTGACCCTAATCCTCCATCTACCGCAGCCTGACCTTAACCCTTCCTCCCCTGCAGCCTGACCCTAACCCTCCCTCCCCTGCAGCCTGACCCTAACCCTAACACTAACCCGCACAGATAGAGGTGCGGCGGAGGGATATAGCAGATGGCGGAAGGAGAAAGGTAATTGCGAAAGTGAATGGGTAAAGTATCGGAATAGGGCCGTTCTAACCGGGGAGCACACCCAATTGGACAGTATTGGCTGGGTTAGGCACTTCTGTTCTTACTTTTACAAACTCCAAACAAACATATACGGAAAGTTATATGATGGCGGAAGTCAGCTAAAATCTGCAAGAACGAGGGGAGTGTCATGAGAGTGCACTTGCCACTTAGGTGTGTACGTTTGCGAATCTGTGCATACTTATTTCCTTCTTAAGTCTGAATCAGGGCCATAGTGACTGGGGTAAATTCTCATGCTGCCAGCCATGCAATGTGCAGCTACTGGGGGCTCTAAACAGCTGAAATTGCATATGCCAGGGGACATATGTCTCCTGCCCCCACCCTAGTCCATCTCTGTTGGGCTCTCTGAGGGCTGAATCACATTAATGAAATAAAATCACTGTTCTTCAAACACTGATTTATTGTCCAAATTTTATGAAGACTTCGATCCAAATGCTGCATATCTGCAAAAGTGATTAAACATAATGGGTCTGATCCAGAGCTACGCTGGCCCGCTGTCTGTAAGTACGGCCAGTGTAGCTCTGGTGCACTCCCCCTGTCACTCCCCCTGTGTGAGCATAGTTACACACATTTACGCCGGCTGAAGACAACCCTAACTTCAGCCGGCGTAACTGTGTGTAACTACGCTCACACAGGAGCGTAATCTTACAAACCCAGCCCTCCCCTCCTAATTACCCTCCCTCCCCCCCAACTACCTTACTAACTACAACGTAGTTATGGAGCTGCCCGCCCCTACATCCGTAACTATGCTGTAGTTACGGACGCCAGGTCCACGGCACCCAGAGCCATGGATTATGCCAGGCAACATCTACCCGGCGAAATGCTGTTCTTACACATACGGCCGCCATAAAAATTACGGCGGCCGGAGGGTTTGATTAGGCCTAATATGACTAATATTTCTACAAGTTGGTAAGACTGGAAAAACAACAGCTTTTATTGATTTGCATAAGCCTCTGACAATTTTTTTAAAATAATTATTTGTAGAATTACAAGTAACTGCCAATGATGGGAATATATTTAATTACTGTGCTTCACTTTTTAAATATTAGCCCAGCTTAAAAATATTGGTATTTTCAAAACATGTAGAATTGCCTAAGGAATATTGATTTCAGAGCAAGAAAGGATTGTGATTTTTGTGTAGGCTGTGTGCAATGATGCATTTTATTTCCCACTATGCCATCTGTCTTCATAATACTGTGTCTACAGACTGCAGCTGACTCATGATCCTAATGATCATAAAAAGGAGCTGCAAAATAGTCATACAAATGTTCAGTGTTCCAAGACAGTGTTTATATTTAAAGGGGCAGTCTAAATGTAACGCCGCCGCAACAAATCTAATCCAGTACATCCACCCGCAATCCCCCTTTTCATGTCCTACCTGTCCTAGCCGGGTCAGGGATTTCTCCTTTCCTACTGGGATTGCCGGGTGACCTTCTGTTCGACGGATGCTCCGCTACCTGGGAAGAGACAAGCGTTACTGGGAGAAATTGCAGTAGGGGAGTAAGAGTGTTCGAGCTCCTCACTAAGGGGAAGTGCGTGACTTCACCCTCTGGCTGGAGGGTCACTCGGTTTGCTCTGGCCGGGAACGCGGGGGCTGAGCGTGTTCCTCTCTAGTTCGACTGAAACCAGAGGGTCCACCGATCCCACTGTAGTGGGGGACAGGCAACGGTAAAAGAACTCAAAACAAGCCTCACCTGAATTGTCAGCACACGCCAATCTCCTACACCATCACACCTGCGGAAGGAATATGAGCAACCTGGCCTATAAATAAACAATCACCTTAAACGGCCTACTGTCGCTATACACAGGGGTCTATCCCCCTACTTACCAAACTTCCTCGGAACAAAGAGAATACAGATAACTAACTATAACAAGAACAGGCTAAACTACAAAACAAATAACCAGCAACAGTAGTTCTATTGAACTATTTTATCACTCTTATCCGCCAGGCTATATTCCCATAAGTAGGTTAGGTAGGTACATAGCAGGAGTTGTTGGCTTCGTGACCAATGGGTGAAAGGGCTGGGACAGGGATACAGGGCCTTGGATAGGGACAATGGGCCTGGGATAGGGATACAGGGCCTTAGATAGGAATACAGGGCCTTTTGTAGGGACACAGAACCTTAGGTAGGGACACAGGGCCTTAGGTAGGGATACAGGGCCTTGGATAGGGACACAGGGACTTTTGTAGGGACACAGAACCTTAGGTAAGGATACAGGGCCTTAGGTAGGGATACAGGGCCATGTGCAGCGTGGAGCCAGCCGTGAGCGCTCATTGCCTAGGGGGACACAAGGTGGCACGTCTCCCACCTCAGCATACAACAAATCACACCTGATGATCTAGGACAGAGCAAGGCACAGACAGGCACATAAGGCAAGGCACAGGGCAGACAGGCGCACAGGGCAAGGTAGAGGGCAGACAGGCATGCAGGGCACATGACAGACAGGCGCACAGGGCAAGGTACAGGGCAGACAGGCAGAGCCTTGCTCGTTGCCCAGGGGGGGTATGGGGGCTAGCAATGCCTTGCTAGGGGCCCAGGGGTATGGTTGCTGACAGGGCCTTGCTAATTGCCCAGGGGGTATGGGTGCTGACAGGGCTGTGCTCGTTGCCAGGGGGTGTCTCAGGGCCTATGCTCGTTGCCAGGGGGTGTCTCAGGGCCTATGCTCGTTGCCAGGGGGTGTCCCAGGGCCTATGCTCGTTGCCAGGGGGTGGCCCACTCGCCAGACCCCTTGCCCCTATACTGAGGGTAGGGGGCAGCCTCCTCTTGCCTGTTACCCAGGGGCCTATGAGCTCTTTTGCGAGCCCCTGGACAACAGACCGTTGCTGTGCTCCCACAGTGTCTTCTGCCTGCTGACCGCCTCCTGGCTTCAGCGGGGCTTCCATGGAGTCTTCTGCCCGCGGGTCTTCTCCTTGCGGCCGCGGGGCTTCTTCCGGCGTCTTCTCTGCAGTCTTCTTCCAGGATCTTCCTCTGATGCTCTCCTGCTGACGACTGAGCTCCACTGAGGCCGCAGCGGCTTTTATACCGCCTGGCGGGGGCGGAGCCAATGACGCGGCGAGCTCTAATTGGCTCGCCGTGCCTCCCTGTGATTGGACCAATCAGAGACAGCAGCTGCGTCCATGTGACCTGCAATGCTGCCTCCCCATTGGTCCACAGTGAATCCTTTCAGATTCACCATGGTCCGCCAGGGAGACAGCCGCGGCTCGCCTGGCACCGCCTCTCCGGACTCAGGAGCGGTTAAGTACCACTCCACATGCCCCCCCCCTTTTTGTCCTTTGTGGTCCCCACAAATTCTGACTGCGACCAAACGAACGCAGGATCTCAATAACGCGGGCCGGGTTGTCCTATATTGGATCTCGACAATCTCCTGATCTCCATGCCTTCCGACGACTCCGCCCGGGGAGCCACGTCCATCCCAGACGATGACCCCACCTGCGAAGGAGGTGAAGGCACCCAATCCTCAGCCTGCTCCTCCGGTATCGGTGACTATGTCCGGCCTTTAGGAGGCGGAATGGTCCACTGTTCATCAACTAGCATCGCGGGGACTTCAGACGTATCCACTTCGGGTGATTCTTGAGGTTGGTCTGCAAACATACAGGGGTGAAGCATATTTCGATGCAGGACTCGGGTCCTCCCGTTTCCATCCACTGGGGACACCTCGTACACTGAATTGTCCAGGGAGATGCGCCGCAGGATCACATAAGGCGTCACCTCCCAGTGGTCACTCAACTTGTTGCCCCCAGCTTTCACTCGGACAAGTACCCGCTGTCCAGTGAGGGGAGATCTTGACGTGTTGATGTGCGATCAGCTCAGGCTCCCATTCACTCTTCTGCGATCTTCTATGCTGTCCCCAGTCATTGTCGATGTTCCTCCACCCAGCCTACTTCAGTTCTTGTTGATTCTTCTGCTGAACACACAACATCAAGTCTCCCAGCTCTCTCCCAAAAAGGAGGAAATAGGGGGAGAATCCTGTGGTCTGGTGGACCCGCTGGTTGTAAGCCCACACCAATTCTTGCACATATTCCGGCCACCGCTTCCTTTTCTCAACCTCCAGTGTCCTCAACATTTGCAGTAAGGTGTGGTTGAAGCATTCACAGGCGCCATTTCCTTGAGAGTGGTAAGGTGTTGTCC
Source organism: Limnodynastes dumerilii (assembly GCA_011038615.1). Lineage (NCBI taxonomy): Eukaryota > Metazoa > Chordata > Amphibia > Anura > Limnodynastidae > Limnodynastes > Limnodynastes dumerilii. Next base: position 86,917 of record WWET01000274.1, read on the forward strand.
AGGACTTGTCCATCCCGTATAATTGGCAGAGTCTCCTCATCAGTTATCCTTAAAAGCATGCTCCTTGGTCCGAATGAATCCATTCGGGGCACCCGTATGGTCTGATGAACTTCTCCACGATGGCCTGGACTGCGTTCTTGACGGACTGGTCCTGAGTCGGAGCCACAACCGTGAACTTCGTAAAGTGATCTGTCATCACTAAAGCGTACCGATGCCTGCTGACCAAATCCCCAATCAACACGTAATCCACATGTGGAATGATCTGTTGTTTTGGGGGTTTGGTCACTCCACAGCGAGGGCGCACCGCGCAGATGTTTTCCACGACACGTAGCAGACCAGGCAGAAAATACTGTCATTGCAACCACCAATATGTCTTTGCTGAGCCAAAGTGAGACGCAGTCTCATGGGCCCCTCTGGCCAATCCTGCGGCCCGCGACTCCGCTATGACCATCTGATACACCGTGGCAAGTAGGCCCGTCTGCACAGAACACCCTTCTGAACTGTCAACCGGTCCCACTGATGTAGAATTTTCCTTCCAAGGGAGGACAGGCGACTCCTCTTCCAAGTAGACGGCCAATGTTGAGTCCTCTTCCAGTCCCGAATCTTCTTCAGGCAGGGATCCTGCTCCTGTTCCATTCTTCAGTCAAAATCCGGTTCCTGCAACTGCATCAGACATACTTGTCCCTGGGTGGTCGCCCGCTGTGGTGCTCCGGTAGACAACACTCGGGTGAGGTCCGGAATCTCTTCTGCCTCCCGCTCCTCATAGGCTGATAGGCTCTTGGGTGGGGAATCTGGAGAGTGCATCAGCATTCTGATTGTACTTGCCAGGCCGGTAACGTATCTGAACATCAAACTTCAACAATCTGGCCACCCATCGCTGCTCCTAGGCCCCCAGCTTTGCCAAATCCAGATGGGCCAATGGGTTGTGATCCATCACTATGGTGACCTTGGTGCCAGTGAGGTATTCCGCAAATTTTTCAGTAACGGTCCAAACGACGGCCAACAACTTCAACTTGAAGGCACTGTAGTTGCTGGGATTCCTTTCCGACTCATGTAGGCTCCTGCTGGCAAAGGCTATTACCTTATTACCTTTTCCTGTCCATCCTGTACTTGGGTTAGGACTGCACCCAATCCCTGTTGGCTGCCATCGGTGTAAACGATGAATGGTTTCCCAAAATCAGCGTATGCCATTACCGGTGCCTGGAGAAGGGCCTCCTTCAGTCGAATAAACGCCCCTTCCTGCGTGTCTCCCCAGGCCACCGCACAATGTTTCACCTCTGTATACAGTCCTCGGAGTAGGTCTGTAAGGGGGCAGGCCACCTTCGCAAAATCTTGGACAAACCTCCGGTAATAGCTTGCCAGGCCCAGGAAGCCTCGCACTTCTGTGACATTGCTGGGTGTCTTCCAATCCCGTATTGCCGCTACCTTTTCAGGGGTCGGCTTCACTCCTTTACGGGATACAATGTGCCCCAAGTACTCCAGGCTGGACTTAAGGAGGTGACACTTCCGGGGTTTCAACTTCAGACCAAACCGTTCCAGCCTCTGTAGAACTCGGTCCAATCGTTCCAGGTGTTCTTCGAGTGAAGGGGCGAACATAATTATGTCATCAAGGTAAATGAGGATATCTTCAAAGTTCAGGTCCCCCAAACACCTTTCCATGAGCCGCTGGAACGTGGCCGGGGCAAAAGGCATCCAACAGAATTCGAACAGTCCCATGGGTGTAACAAATGCTGTCTTCGCCCTGTCCTTTTCTGCTATGGCTACCTGCCAATATCCACTGGCAAGGTCCAACGTGGAGAAATATCTTGCTTCACCCAATGTCGCCAAGGACTCTTCAATTCTGGGTAATGGGTAAGCATCCCGCACTGTGAAGTTATTCAGTCGCCGGTAATCCACACAAAAGCGGATGGATCCATCTTTCTTCTTAACCAACACAATGGGGGCCGCCCAGGGACTCTTGATCTCCTGGATTACTTGGTTGTCCAACATCTGTCGTAGCATTGTTTTTACTTCCTGGTATAACTTTGGGGGTATCTGCCGGTACCTCTTGCGGATGGGAATAGCGTCCCCTGTCGGTATTTCATGTTGGATTTCATCTGTGAGGCCAAAATTTTCCTCATGTCACGAAAATGCCTGCTGCCTATTCCATAGTATCTCTTCTAGCCGGGCCACTTCAGCCGGGGAGAGCTCCTCCACTGACACGTCCATTTGCTCTCTGATGACACTTCCGTTCCACAAGGGGGTAGGCACCTCTGGCTCCTTCTGCTGTACCAACATCACCCAAGGAGATTTCGGATTAGGGTGCAGAGTCAGTTTCTTGCTTCCTCTGATGTTGTCTTCCTCCAAAGCAACCACCTGGGCCAGGACTGTACCAGCCGGAATCCGTTCTGGGCTGTCACCTAAGTTGCAAAGCATCACTGGTACCCTTCCTTTCTTCACTACGCCCAAGGTCCTTGCCCTCTTTCCGTTTGTCTACAGGCTCCACTAGGACCTCCAGCCCCTCGAGTTTCCGATGGGTGCCCACCTCCAAGTTAATGACCAGTTTGTGCCGTGCCGGAAATTCAAGGGGCTTTTGCCTGCTATTCCGAATAGTTCCCAAGGGCCCGTGAACGTCAGTGCTACTCCTTCCCTCTCTTATCTGGGTCACCCTTTGCAGTGCCTGCTGTATGGGTCTCTGTACGCCTAAAATCCTCCAGTAGTCCGGCCCTTTTCACTGGAACAGTCCTTGGTCTAAGCTCCGCAGGACATTCATCCCCAGGATCACTGGACCGTGTTGTAGTCCAGAACCAGCAACCACAATGATGGCTTTCCTTCCAAGTGCCTGACCGCAGTAAACAACCTCCATCCACACCACCCCAACTACTGGGATTGGGAGGTCATTGGCCGCCGTGAGTCGGATCCACGAATGAGCTTTTGCCGTGCGTAGGTGGGGGTAATCTTTACGGAAACATTCCTCCAACATTGTTGTCACTTGAGAGCCAGTATCTCTCAGGCAACGTTGGTTTAGTCCGGCCAGTTTTGCCACCATTACAGGGCACTATCCGATCAACTCGACCGAATTGACAATCTCTCCTTGTGCATTCTCTCTTACCCCCGCCGTTGGCCCAGTAACCACGAGGGACTTTAGTTTAAAGGACGCCCATCCCTCGCTCCCCTCTCGGGGCAATTCCGGGCAAGATGTCCAGGTCGTCCACAGGTCCAGCAGCGTGGTCCATCGCCTCTGGAATCTGGTCTCCTGCGTTCACTGGTCTCCCACTCCCGCTGCAAGGCAACTTCCGGGGCCGAAGCTGCGCCATGTCCTCCCGCATCAAGGCCAGTACGTCCTTCAATCCATCCATGCCCTCAGTCAGGGGGTGCTTCTCCCTAGTTGGTCCCTCCGCCACTCTTCGTGCTTGTTGATGGGCAACTGCGTATGACCCAGAGTTATCGTCCCTATCTCTGGCGACCGCATCTGTCAGTACGTGAAGGAAAGTCAGAGCCTGGTCCGTGGTGGTTTGATCTCTTAGCACCTGTCGCAGTGGAACGTTGTGCAGCCCCATCACAAATTGGTCCCTCAAAGTGCGATCTGGGTCTCCTAGGGCATACCTATCCCGGTTCTGTACCTCACAACAATTTCTGCAAACCTTTGGCATACTGGGGAATCGATTCCCCCTCTCGCTGAGTCCGTGCAATAAACCGTTGCTTGAGAATTCCCAACGAGGACGTATCCCCATAGATATCTCGCGACACCTGGCAGATGTCGTTAAGTGTTGCCCTCTGTGCCGTACTACTCAACAGGACCGTCCTCCTGGCTTCGCCTTCCAGCGCTTGTAATGCTAGTTCTGCTTCCAGCGCCGGGCTCACTTGGTACAGGTGAATAGTCCAACGTATTCTCTCTTCCCAGTCTGTCAATGCCAGGTTCCGTCCATCGAATTTTGGCAGGTGAGCCAAAATGGCCCCCAGGGGTATGGTTGCCACTTCCCTCACACTGCTGGATGGTCCCGCGCCGGGTCCTCCAGCACTAGGTCCCACGTGAACTTCATCCTCGTCCGACGACATCCTGCCGGTTTCGTCAAAATGTAACGCCGCCGCAACAAATCAAATTCAGTACATCCACCCGCAATCCCCCTTTTCGTGTCCTACCTGTCCCAGCCGGGTCAGGGATTTCTCCTGTCCTACCGGGATTGCTGGGTGACCTTCTTCTGTTCGACGGATGCTCTGCTACCTGGAAAGAGACAAGCGTTACTGGAAGAAATTGCAGTAGGGGAGTAAGAGTGTTCAAGCTCCTCACTAAGGGGAAGTGCGTGACTTCACCCTCTGGCTGGAGGGTCACTCGGTTTGTTCTGGCCGGGAACACGGGGGCTGAGCGTATTCCTCTCTAGTTCGATTGAAACCAGAGGGTCCACCGATCCCACCGTAGTGGGGGACAGGCAACGGTAAAAGAACTCAAAACAAGCATCACCTGAATTGTCAGCACACACCAATCTCCTACACCACCACACCTACGGAAGGAATATGAGCAGCCTGGCCTATAAATAAACAATCGTCTTAACCGGCCTACTGCCGCTATACACAGAGGTCTATCCCCCTACTTACCAAACTTCCTCGGAACAAAGAGAATACAGATAACCAACTATAACAAGAACAGGCTAAACTACAAAACAAATAACCAGCAACAGTAGTTCTATTAAACTTATTTATTACTCTTATCCGTCAGGCTATATTTCCATAAGTAGGTTAGGTAGGTAGATAGCAGAAGTTGTTGGCTTCGTGACCAATGGGTGAAAGGGCTGGGACAGGGATACCGGGCCTTGGATAGGGACACTGGGCCTGGGATAGGGATACATGGCCTTAGATAGGGATACAGGGACTTTGTAAGGACACAGAACCTTAGGTAGGGATACAGGGCCTTAGGTAGGGATACAGGGCCTTGGGTAGGGATACAGGGCCTTGTGCAGCGTGAAGCCATTGCCTAGGGGAACACAAGGTGGGACGCAGGTCTCCCACCTCAGCATACAACAAATCACACCTGATGATCTAGGACAGAGCAAGGCACAGACAGGCACGTAAGGCAAGGCACAGGGCAGACAGACACACAGGGCAAGGTAGAGGGCAGACAGGCATGCAGGGCATAGGGCAAGGTACAGGGCAGAAAGACAGAGCCTTGCTCGTTGCTCAGGGTTGTATGTGGGCTAGCAATGCCTTGCTAGGGGCCCAGGGGTATGGGTGCTTACAGGGCCTTGCTTGATGCCCAGGGGGTATAAGTGCTGACAGGGCTGTGCTCATTGCCAGGGGGGGTCTAAGGGACTATGATTGTTTCCAGGGGGGGGTCTAAGGGCCTATGCTTGTTGCCAGGGGGTGTCTCAGGGCCTATGCTCGTTGCCAGGGGGTGTCCCAGGGCCTATGCTCGTTGCCAGGGGGTGTCCCACTCACCAGACCCCTTGCCCCTATACTGGGGGTAGGGGACAGCCTCCTCTTGCCTGTTACCCAGGGGCCTATGAGCTCTTTTGCGAGCCCCTGGACAACAGACCGTTGCTGTGCTCCCACAGTGTCTTCTGCCCGCTGACCGCCTCCTTGCTTCAGCCGGGCTTCCACAGAGTCTTCCTCTTCCACCCTTGGGTCTTCTCCTTGCGGCCGCGGGGCTTCTGCCGGCGTCTTCTCTGCAGTCTTCTTCCAGGATCTTCTTCCGACGCTCTCCTGTCGACGACTGAGCTCCGCTCCGCCTGGCGGGGGTGGAGCCAATGACGCGGCAAGCTCTAATTGGCTCGCCACGCCTCCCTGTGACTGTCTCTGATTGGACAGCGGCTGCGTCCATGTGACCTGCAATGCTGCTTTCCCATTGGTCCACGGTGAATCCTTTCAGATTCAGAGGTTCGCCTGGCACCGCTTCTCCGGACTCAGGAGCTGGTAAGTACCACTCCATAACTATAAACTGCTTTCTAAGTCACTTGAACATTAGGAACTCCTCATATATGATTAAGGCTATCCTAAAATCACTTGCTAAACAATGTTCATTCATTTAGAAGAGTTACCTATGGTTCAATACCTGCTAGGATGCTTTTTACACGCTGGCATCCACACAGTTCTTTTCTAGTCAAATGGGAGACACGAGATCTACTACTCCAGGTGAATCTTATGGACACACTGGGCCCTGATGTTTCTTTGCGTGATTTGTTTAGAACTGCATGCTGAGAGCCGAGAAACAAGCATACCCTACTTATTCACATCCCAGTGTAAATGGCTTGTGTGCTAAAGGGGTTCTATGACCATGTGTGAATAGAGGCAAGGGGTCAATGTGCTGGCTGGGTGTGCCCCTGAAACAGCACCCAAGTTACATCCAGGCCTGGCAACAGAATTCTGGAGGCCCGATACACTCATGTCTTTGGGGCCCCCTTGTCTCTTTAAAAGGTGAAATATATATAGATATAACAATATGTTCACTCACCTCTTAGCTTTTCTTCATCTTTCATCTTTCTATCTTTCTTTCTCTCTCTCTCTTTCTTTCTCTCTCTCTCTTTCTCTTCTTTAAGGCATGTTTTGGAAGAAACTAAATTTTGACATCTCTCT
>WWET01000274.1:93863-108999 GCA_011038615.1 Limnodynastes dumerilii
GTTATAATGTTACGGCTCTCCAGGAGAGTTATGGATCCCCTGGGCAGGGTAGTACAATGGAGATACTCCCTGTACCAGATTTGCAGACACAAACGACAAACAGGAGAGGAATCAGGTAACTCAACAGAAGGTAGAGCCAGTGCCCGTCTGAAGTCTTCGCTAGAGCCCCTGATGGTGGGGATAGACTGGAGCTGATGAGACTTCTTCTGGATACGAACCTTAGAAGATACCCGGAATAGGAAAAAGGGGCCAAGTGGGATTGGATAAGAGATAGCGGGAAAACGAGAAGCAGCAGTTACAGAAGAGACTGTACTAGACACACAACCAATAAACATAGAGACGGACGTACCGGGAGAAACACCACAGGACAGACTCACTAGGAAATTCACTCAGCACTCACACTAACGAGCCCCAAAGGGCCACACAGACAAGCAACCTGGGAAGGTATAGGGAAATACAAATAAGGTATGGCAGTAAGGAGAGAGCAGGGAATGTACACAGAAATGGAAACTAAGAGGAACAAGGCAGGAACACTGAGGGCACTCAAGAAAGCTAAAGAATCAGAAGACAAGAGAGGCAAGAGAATAGCAAGAAGCACGGGGTAGCAGAAGCTATAACTGGCATTTACCTAAGGTAAATGCCAGGTTTATAAAGGGAAAGGCACCAATGGAGAAAGGCTCTGCTCGCGCCAGAAATCCCTGCCAGCTGACTGGAAGCGAGGAGACACGGGTTGCAGAGAAGACAGGTCCGTCCCTAGAGGTGATTGGCTCACGGCTAGGTTGCTATGGAAACCGCCGGACGCTCGCTGTGGAAGATGGCGGCGCCCATACGGCCCCTGAGTGAGCCGATGACCGCCGCCGAGACACGTGAGCCGGAGGTGCTGCAGGAGGCGGGGAGCAGTGAAAGCAACGGTCCGGAGAGGAGTGAGCGCAGTGACCCATCGGGAGGTAAGGAGAGGAGCGGGGACAGGTGCTGCAGCGTTACACACAACCCGGTGTCTGCGGTGGTGTGTAACAGTACCCCCCCCCCCTTGAGGAGGTATCCCAGAGCCCTTAGGACCAGGCTTAGAGGGAGATTTTTTGTGAACATTTTTAATAAGAGTCTCTGCGTGGATATCCTTCTCGCTGACCCATTCTCTTTCTTCGGGACCGTATCCTTTCCAATGGAGAAGATAGAACAGACGTCCTCGTATACGTTTGGAATCCAGGATAGAATCAATTTGATATTCCTCATGATCTTGTACAGTAATAGGTGGTGGATGAGAATGAGTACTTCCAGGAACTTTTTTAGAGATATGAACTGGTTTGAGGAGTGAAGAGTGAAAGGTATTAGGGATCTTGAGACTTCTGGGAAGTTTGAGTCTGAACGCCACCGGATTAATCTTCTTGATGATTTCAAATGGTCCAATAAATCGAGGACCTAATTTCCTAGACGGCTGGCGTAAACGAAGATTCTTTGTGGATAGCCAAACTTTTTAACCCACTTTGAAAAAACAAGTTGACCTACGACCATCCACCCTTCTCTTGGTCCGAAGAACCGTCTGACAGATAGTGGATCTGACCTTTTTCCAAACAGATTTAAGATGTTTGACAGTATCTCGAATTTCTAGACAGGAGGACGAAGAACAGTCAGGAATCAAAGAAACAGCTCTAGGATGATATCCCAGGACACAATAAAAAGAGGTTGTAAAGAGAGGTATTAGTGGAAGAATGGATGGAGTTATTATAGGAGAACTCTGCCCAGGGTAAATTAGCGTTCCAGTCATCCTGTAAACGGGAAGAATAACATCGTAGAAATTGTTCTAGAACCTGGTTGACCCGCTCAGTTTGTCCATTGGTCTGAGGGTGGTATCCCGAAGAAAGACTGATGTGTACCCCAAGAATGTTACAGAATGATCTCCAGAATTGTGCGATGAATTGTGGTCAACGGTCAGAAACAATATCTTCGGGTAAACCATGGAGACGAAAAACATGCAGTATGAATAAATTAGCCAATGTCTTGGCACATGGGAGAGTGGAGGGTGGTACAAAGTGAGCCATTTTACTGAAGCGGTCAACTATGACCCAGATGACTGTGCAGCCTGCAGATTCTGGAAGATCGGTTACAAAATCCATCGAAAGATGAGACCAAGGTCTCTAGGGGACAGCAAGAGGCAACAGAGGACCAATATGTGCGGATCTTGGTGTCTTATTGGAAGCGCATACAGAACATGCAGCAACAAATTCTTCTACGTCTTGAAGCATGGATGGCCACCACACAGAACGAGAGAGTAATTCAAAAGTCTTCTTGACACCAGGATGTCCAGCAGATTTATTATGATGACATTCAGAGATCACTGACTTGACCATAGAGACAGGGACAAACAACTTTTGTGGAGGTTTCCGAGAGGGAGCTTGTGCCTGAAATTGTTGGAGACGGACGGGACTTGAATGAGTAAGACCTGCGATGATCAGGGATTTGGGGATGATAGGCATAGGGGGGGGAGAAACAATTTTGTTCAGTGAGAAATGAACGAGAGAGAGCATCCGCTTTCTTATTCTGAGACCCAGGACGATAGGTAATGGAGAAATGAAAGCGTGTAAAGAAGAGTGCCCATCTGACTTGTCTTGGATTGAGTCTCTTGGTGGATTCAATGAAAGCGAGATTCTTGTGATCTGTTAATATTGTCACTTTGTGAACAGCCCCCTCCAACCAGTGCCGCCATTCCTACAGGGCCATCTTGATGGCTAATAGTTCTCTATTGCCTACATCATAATTTTTTTCCACTTTGGAGAATTTTTTTTGAGAAGAATGCACATGGATGTAATTGTGAATCCTCAGGGTCTTTCTGAGAGAGGATAGCACCTGCACCCACATCTGACCCATCTACCTCCACGATGAAGGGCAGTTCAGGTCGAGGGTGACGAAGTATAGGAGCCGAAATGAAGGCAGTCTTGAGGTTCTGAAATGCTTTGATAGCGGAGGGGCCCCATTTTCTGGGGTTAGCCCCTTTCTTGCACAGATCAGAAATAGGAGACATGTGGATGGAGAAGTTTTTAATGAAACGCCTGTAGTAATTTGAAAATCCTTGAAAATGCTGCACCGCTTTAAGATCTTCAGGCTGTTTCCAATCTAAAATCGCTCTGACTTTGTCAGGGTCCATTTTAAAACCTTCAGGAGTAATGACATACCCGAGAAAGACAACCTGTGAAATCTCAAACTCGCATTTTTCCAGCTTAGCGAATAAAGAATGTTCTCGAAGACGAGACAGAACTTGAACTACGTGAGATCTATGTATGTTCAGAGAGGGGGGAATAAATCAAGATATCGTCTAAATATACAACTACGAAGTCACCCAGGAAATCACGAAGGATGAGGTCTTGAAAAACCGCAGGTGCGTTGCAGAGTCCAAACGGCATGACTAAATATTCGTAGTGTTCGGTATGAGTATTAAAAGCAGTCTTCCATTCATCCCCCTCTCGAATGCGAATGAGATTATATGCTCCTCTGAGATCAATTTTGGTAAAAATGGTGGCTCCCTTGAGTTGATCGAATAAATTCGAAATGAGCGGTAGTGGATAGGAATTGCCCACTGTGATCTTATTAAGACCCCGGTAGTCAATAAAAGGTCTTAAGGTACCATCCTTTTTCTTAACAAAGAAAAACCCTGCTCCCACAGGGGATTTAGAGGGACGAATGTAACCACGATTCAAATTATCTTGAATGTAATCCTCCATAGCCTTGGATTCGGGACGAGAAAGAGAATACAGATGACCTTTTGGCAATTTAGCCCCGGGAATCAACTTGATGGCACAATCGTAAGCTCTGTGAGGAGGTAAGGTCTCTGCGTGTTGCTTGGAGAAGACATCCTGGAAGGAAGAATACTGAGGCGGGAGTGCATAATCAGACGTTGAAATGTTACGAACTGGTAACATGAGGCATGAATTATTACAGGAGTCACTCCAACTGGCAATATCTCCTTTGGACCAGTCAATATGAGGATTATGCCTTCATAGCCAAGGGTGTCCCAAAATCAGTGGAGCAGAAGAACAGTGGATGAGAAGGAATTCTATTTCCTCTGAGTGACAAACTCCGATAGTGAGATTGAGAGGTTTAGTGGAGAAGGCAATACGACCTCTAGTAAGTGGTTGACCATCCACTCCCAGGCCATTATGGGAGAAGGAAGTCTTTTGCAGAATATTTTCCACCACTGAGCGAATTCAATATCTATGAAGTTTCCTGCTGCGCCTGAATCAATGAAGGCTGTGGTATCAAAGCTTTGATTGTTAGTCCTAATCCAAGCTGGAATAAGTAAAGAATTCTGGGAAGAGATAAGGTGTACTCCCAGACGGACCTCTTCCAAATCCGTCTGGTTTAGGCGTTTCCCGCTGGCGGATTTTTATTAGGACACTGTTCAGCCTTATGACCCCGACCACCACAATAGAGGCAGAGGCCCATGGAGCGGCGACGATTCCTCTCGTGGCGAGATAACCTGAAGGATCCCAATTGCATGGGTTCATCTTCTTCCATCATAGAGGTAGATGTGGAAGAACTTGGAGAGGAAACCTGAAAGGATACTCATTCAGAATGACGTTCTCGTAGCCGGCAATCAATCTTGATGGCTAACAGCATAAGTTCATCCAAATTAGATGGAGGAGGGAACTGTACTAAGGCATCCTTGAGTTGTTCAGAGAGGACTGTATGGAACTGGCTACGAAGGGCTGGGTCATTCCATTGACAGTCCGTGGCCCAACAACGGAACTCAGTGGCAAATTCTTCCGCTGAACGACGACCTTGGCGAATGGCTTTAATCGTCATAGATGAGACCCAAGGCTTGGAAAAAAGACTCCACGGACAACTTTGCTGGATGATCTGGAGCAAGACTGAAGGCCCAGGACTGTGGGTCTCCTTGTAGCAGGGAGATAATAAGTCCAATACGTTGTGACTCATTCCCGGATGCTGAAGGTCTGAGCTGGAAGTAGAGCAAACAGCTGTTTTTAAACTGTAAAAACTTGCTGCGATCCCCAGAAAACCGATCTGGAAGTGGAACCTTGATATCAGTGGGGGCAGCAACTGGCGGAGAGGGAATTGGCCCTTGATCCTGTTGAACCCGAAGAGAAGTCAGCACATCCTCTTGAGACGACTTGAGCGGTGAGAGTTTGTACCGCCTGAGTTAGATGTGACATCTGGACGATGAGGGCATTAATTGCCTCCACGGCAGCAGAATCCATGTGGATCACAATTCCGAATCTCTTCTTTATATGGCCTGTTATAATGTTACGGCTCTCCAGGAGAGTTATGGATCCCCTGGGCAGGGTAGTACAATGGAGATACTCCCTGTACCAGATTTGCAGACACAAACGACAAACAGGAGAGGAATCAGGTAACTCACCAGTAGGTAGAGCCAGTGCCCGTCTGGAGTCTTCGCTAGAGCCCCTGATGGTGGGGATAGACTGGAGCTGATGAGACTTCTTCTGGATACGAACCTTAGAAGATACCCGGAATAGGAAAAAGGGGCCAAGTGGGATTGGATAAGAGATAGCGGGAAAACGAGGAGCAGCAGTTACAGAAGAGACTGTACTAGACACACAACCAATAAACATAGAGACGGACGTACCGGGAGAAACACCACAGGACAGACTCACTAGGAAATTCACTCAGCACTCACACAAACGAGCCCCAAAGGGCCACACAGACAAGCAACCTGGGAAGGTATAGAGAAATACAAATAAGGTATGGCAGTAAGGAGAGAGCAGGGAATGTACACAAAAATGGAAACTAAGAGGAACAAGGCAGGAACACTGAGGGCACTCAAGAAAGCTAAAGAATCAGAAGACAAGAGCGGCAAGAGAATAGCAAGAAGCACGGGGTAGCAGAAGCTATAACCGGCATTTACCTAAGGTAAATGCCAGGTTTATAAAGGGAAAGGCACCAATGGGGAAAGGCTCTGCTCGCGCCAGAAATTCCTGCCAGCTGACTGGAAGCGAGGAGACATGGGTTGCAGAGAAGACAGGACCGCCCCTAGAGGTGATTGGCTCGCGGCTAGGTTGCTATGGAAACCGCCGGACGCTGGCTGTGGAAGATGGCGGCGCCCATACGGCCCCTGAGTGAGCCGATGACCGCCGCCGAGACACGTGAGCCGGAGGTGCTGAGGGAGGCGGGGAGCAGTGAGAGCAACGGTCCGGAGAGGAGTGAGTGCAGTGACCCCTCGGGAGGTAAGGAGAGGAGCGGGGACGGGTGCTGCAGCGTTACACACCACCCGTTGTCTGCAGTGGTGTGTAACACTGCATGAGTCATTCTGGCTGCTGGATGATTCAGAAGCTGTTCTCCACTGAAACAGGCTGTCAGTGGAGAACTGATTAAATTTACAGGTAGACTGCTGGGGGCCCCTTTGAAGCTCCAGACCCGTCATAGCTGTCCCCCTTGTCCAGTGGCGCACACAGGGGGGGTTTCCAGTTGCCCAGAAACCCCCACACAAGGCATATTTATTCCCAACCTGTAAGTGCAGCGGACTGTAGGCTGTGTGAAACTGCAGAGCAGCAGCATCAGAGAGAGCCTATACAGCCCAGTGCTGATCCGCCTCCCCACCCTGTTCATTCAGTGCTGAATCAATAGATTACAGGTCTCGGCCAGGTCTCGGCATATAACCCTGCCCCTCTGTATAAGCTCCGCCCCCAATGGACCCGCTATTTTGGGGAGTTAAGGCTAAGAAGTCTACAGCGTGACCCAGAGTTACAGGAACAAAAGAGAAAGTAGGAGAAAAGGTTACAGAGAAATGAGGGAAATTGGGGCTGGGAAGGAACAGAGGCATGGAGTGGGGACTAGAGAAAGAAACAAAGGCATGGAGTGGGGACTAGAGAGAGAAACAGGGGCATGGATTGAGGGCTGCAGAGCAAAAACAGGGACCTGGGGTGGGGGTTGCAAAAAAAGAAACGGGCCTGGAGTGGGGAGAGAGACAAAGATCTAAGGTTGGGATTTTATAGTGACAGGGGTCTAGAGTAGGGGTTGGAGAGAGACAGAGGTCTGGGGTTGGGGTTTAATAGTGACAGGGGTCTAGAATGGGGGTTGGAGAGAGACAGAGGTCTGGGTTGGGGGTTAGAGAGTGACAGGGGCCTGGGTTGGAGGTTTAAAAGAGAGACAAGGGCATGGCTGCGGTGGAAGTTGTAGAAAAACAAGGTGGCAATGGATAAAGATGGACACTGGACAGGAAAGATGGGAGCGGGGGGGGGGTGTTCTTGGGATATATGGCCCTTGTAATAATGCTACTTCACATACCCCTATATTAGAGTTTAAATCTTAATACACCCCCTATAGCATAATAATGAGCATTTGGGCATATTAAACCTTACTGTATATATATATATAACCTTATTATAGTGGTTTATTGAAGCCTTATTAATATTGAGTCCTCTTATTTGTCTTATAGCTATTTAGAATTATTCTTAATCATTTATATTTGTATTCTATTCCATTTATAGAGATACACAACGCAGTATTATCAGGACATATATAGCATATTTATATTCAATTTAATGACATTGAAATATTTTACTTTTTATTTTTATTTCTTAAAAGTATGTATTGGGTATATGAGTCTAGTAATTGCACATACTATAATATAGGGGGGGAATATTAGCAGACAGGGAATGGCATACAATAAAGTTCATGTGGGGTGTATTATGAGCCTGGAAGTGACACATACTGTAATAAAATATATGGTATAAATTTGACTTTGGGTATACTAGGGGTCTGGGAATGGTACACTATATACTGTTTATGGTGTGCCATTCCTAAACCTTAATATAAGCCATATATTTTTGTACTGTATTTTATTTTTGCATTGTAGTTGTATGGTGTTCCTTATTTATTTGAACTTGTACCCTGTCTGTTAATTGTGTTATATTTGTAACAGTACCTTTCTACAGTGCTGCGGATACTGTGTGACGCCTTATAAACATTAATAATAATAATAATATTAATATATTATACTTTGTGCCATTTCTTAACCTCTAATATATTCCACATGTACTTTATATAGTGTGGCATGTTCAGACCCCTACTATACCATTGGAAACCCCCCTTTCAAAATCCTGTGTTTGCCACTGCTGTCCCCCCCTGTCGCGGGGCCTGGTTACATCTGAGGGCTGTCGAACCGTGTGTTCTAGATATGTTAAAACATTTGTACTTGCCAGGGGTCATGTCTAACTTAATCACATATCCCCACAGCATATGAAATGAAGGGCCGTATTCACAGATCCATTAGTTAAAGGTATGCAATTATACGCACGTATGTTGCATGGGTTTTCGGTGACTTACGCCTCCATAGGACACACCTATGTGTGTATTTACGTGTGTGTAATACTTACGTACATTTGTATGTAACTAACCATGCCCTCAAATGGTCATTTAAATGCCCCCCACCCACTTTTCACGTAACTTTGTATGTATTTCAACCACGCTCCTCCACACGTATGTTCCCAAGTGCAATTCACAAGTACGTACCCAATAGACTTCCGTGTGTACATTCAAAGTAAATAGAATAAAGTTACTACGCATGCGCAGTTACACCGATCCTAAAAATACGCACAGAATTCCACGCTAAAAGGATCTTTGAATACAGCCCCTTATTTTTGAGCTCCTTCTCTTTGCTCCTAACCTGTGGCTGATGGTATTTTGTCTTCTGGACTTCTACATCCAACCCCCTGGGCTTGTCGTTCTTTTTTAGGACTATAGAACTAATGGATTGTTTTATTTGTCTATTTTGTTTTACTTACTCAAATAAAGAGGATCTTATAGTCTTCTTCATTAGGGCTGTGCAGCATGACTTGGAAATTGTGGCCCCTGTAATGGGGTTGTATTAGAAAGGATATTGGAAGTTGTTGAAATGTTGATTTAGATACTTTGCTGTTTTACAATCTAGCATTCTGAAAATAGGAAACTATTGATGACCTTTTTTTACTTAAAACCTTGTTCAAAATGCTTCTTTACTGATATTACTGACCAGAGTTCAGCGTTTAATGGATTCCATTTGTTTTAATTTCCAGTTGAGCAAATGCTTCAAGGACTAAGCTTATCACAAGGGTTCTGTCAGTGGTGAGAACCCAGCTTGCATTTCCTTGCTGCTGACTGCGACATGACAAGAGTTCCTTAATAATTAATACTAAGTGTAGACAAAACACAACTAAATACAAATATGGAGATGCTTAATCACACAACCAAGTCATAGCCTTTAGTGTAATTAAAAATGCCTCCCGTTGTATATGTTATATTTATTGTTATTTATGTTCCAGATGGCAGCAGAGAAAATGGAGGAAAATGTATAATGCTGGAAATACAGTTTTGGGTTATTTTTTACCTAATTTGCTGATCCTGCAAATCCTCCATTGCATTTTCATGAGCCTTTAAAGGACCATACACAATGAAAAACATGTTTTAAAGGTACTATACGTTTTAAAAGATCTATTCTTGTGCTAGATTGAGAATTTTCAGCCAATTCTCTGCTGCAGCCATCTTCTTTGTGATTTTGAGTTCCAGGCTTACTTTTATACAAAAAAGCTATGTGGAAGGAATGCAAAACACACATGAAACAATGTATAACACTTGGGTGAACAGCTGTTCTAGGTTCAATATAGAGAAAAGGCTATAAAGTAACCAAAGTCAAAAAAGGTCCAAATCGAAAAAATAAACAAAAAAAAAAGGAAACAAACAAATAAAAAACAAGGCAAAATAAGCAAAAATCCTCCAGTGAAAAACAGAATCCTGAAGAAAGCTTATGAACAGCTTTGTAAATACTAATAACAAAGGCTCGTATTCACAGTTAAGAGTGAGTTAGGGGTGGACAGATCCACACCTAATTTACTCTTCCAGCCCCTAGCCCGCCCCTCGTATTTAGGTACCTTATCGCACTTACGAGTGCCATAGGGCTACCTTATCTAACCGTGCAATGTCCGCTTGTGCTTCTTAAGTGTGAATCAGGGCCAAAGTTCTTCAGTTAAATTACCACAAGACTGAATTATATATATTTTAAAGCCAGTATTTTAATCTTTATTTTTTTAAATGTATTTTTTATTATTATTTTTTTTTTGCTCTTTACTTAGATTCATAAACATTGTTTTTGAAACAATTAAAACAAGATACGCAAAACTAGTTAGCAGGGCTCAGATCTTTTGGCATCCTAAAAATATTTTATTTCTATTTAGCAGGAGACATTAATAAGTTGAGCTAAATAAATACAGTTATTTTTCCTTTCTCACTTACATAGAAACATAGAAAGTGACGGCAGATAAGAGCCACATGGCCCATCTAGTCTGCCCATTTGTTTATTTAAACCTATACTGACCCTAGACCCTATTTACCCTCAATTTGGTTTACAATTTAGGATACCCTTATATTTATCCCAAGCATAACTTCATAACTAATATTAACATGACAAGGCCCAGACCTAGAAGTGACACATAATCTTACCATAGTTGATGAGAATAATTCCTAGTCAATCTCTGTCTATAAATGTGCTCGGAATAGCACCAAAAATCTCATGCGCAGATGAAAATTATAGATGATTCTCTTGCATAGAGATCTGAATACTCCCTGGAATGATGGATGCTCTGGGCCCTAGCCACCACAACAACCTTAGAATTAGATTGCAGTATATGAAAGCGCTAAATCGAATGCTGAACATTGTAAGGAGACAGAGGAGTGTGACCAAGCTCCAGCAGCGCTGGAGTGACTTGAAATTTTTATTTCAAAATTTTAAATGTTTTTAATAAAAAACATATCTGCACATTAACTTGCTCAAAATAAAAGAATTTTTTTTAGCAAAAGTGTATGTGACTGATTTTTAGTTTAATTACTAAGAGTAAGACATTTTTTAAATGTGTGCTATGTTTCAGTAATAATTACTCTTACGTTTAAAAATAAAGTACAATATTAACTTATATTTGGGTAAAAGGAATGAATAAATATCCATAAACTAAAGGGGTAATGGAAAAGGTTAAAGTCACATATCTCACAAATGTGACCATTTGACATATTTTTCTACAACTGTTACATGAGGTACAACTGAGATTGCATATGGGACATAAATTAGATAATACAATACATAAGTATAATCTGAACATAAAGGGAAAAAAATTGTTCTGGAAGTGATTGAGTTTTTGGAGGCTAACAAAAAATTTTTTTTTTTTAAATGCTTTGCACATGGGAGCAGAGCTTGCTGCAGAATGGAGTAAGAAGCATTTTCCTCAGCTCCCGCAAGCCATCCTGCAAACATCCTTATTATTACCTGGTGAAACTTCAGTTTTAGCTTGGGAACCTCCTGGAGAGTGCACTCAACCTTCCCCCTGATCTGCGGTGGAAGTCCGGTGACCTGCGGTGCCCAGATGACTGAGAACGGGGCTGGTGGGGCTCTTCTCCTCTGTAGAGGACATGTGATAAAGGTGCCAGGATCCAGAGGAGCTCTACTTCTGGGGAGTTCCCTTTTCCTCACTTCTGTTGTCCAGTGGCCTTTGGTGTGTGAGGATCGGTGCAGGCGGGCTGTTGTCCCAGCTCCTGGTCCCACTGCCGTCTTAAGTTGTTTTGGCGCGAATCTCCTCAAGATCCAGTGCCATCTTGTGATGGTGAGCTTGGACAAGACACATATATAGGGGGCCACAGCTCTACAGCCTAATCCGCTATTGATGAATTACTGTACTAACCAGTAACAACATTATTAAGGGGATAACATCAAGTGTACCTAATGTTCCATACAGAGATTAAAGTTAACCACAGTCTCCCATCTTGCTAAGGACTTGCTACTCCTGTTTGACAATATTACTTGTATAAAATCCACTTGGTTGGTAGTGCTTGTTGGCAAACTACAGCTAAAGTGCATATCTGAGGGGCAAATTACAGGTATTAGTGGCTTCTTCCTGTCCTGGTGGATTACAATTGGAAATTGCCATATTCACACTACAGAGGTCTTTTTTTTCCCTACCTTTGTGGATTACAATAACACATATTAGACCTTTTTTCTCCCTCTCTCTCCTGCCTCATGGATTACAATTAATGGAGTCGCCTCAGGGCAACTACCACTGGTTAATATTATAGTGAGTGTGATACAAAACGTTTGGTGATGTACAATCTTTGCTACCGGGCCTCATGATGGTTGATCCTGTATTTTCCTTCCTGCCTTTGTGGATTACAATGCTGCATACTGGACTCTCCCTCTTTCTTACCTGGTTAGGTATAACTGATGGTCTCACTTCAGGACAATTACCATTGATTACTATCCTGATAAGTGTAGCACGAAATATCATTTTACTACCACTACTGCTGATGAAATACAAAACTCTGTCACAGGGTCTTTTTTTTATTTTTTTTTTAAACAAATACTCTCCCAGTATGGGAAAATCAATTCATGCTGCGGCCGCAGCTGCCAAATTGGAAAAGTACGCTCGTGGTTTCAATGCAGGTGGTTCGTAGGGTGAATGCTCAACCTCCCATGCAGCCACTTCAACCGCGGAGTGTGAACAGCCTATGGACTAAGCACCTCCTAGCCTTCCTTGTCACAAGTCCTCCAAGCTATTATTGACTCAGAATTAATGGTGACAGGGAAAATTGTCGAAGTACAAGCAGACCTCTCCATTATCAGACATGAGCTCCAGAAGGTGCAGGAGCAACTTGGAAAAGCTGAGCATCGTATTTTGGATTTGGAGGATCTCACAACTTCGATGAGAGGCCAACATGAACAACTGATGACTCAGGTCAATACCTGGAAAACCACAATTTTGGCCTTAGAAGGCCATCTGAGATGCAATAATATCCGTTTTGTTGGATTTCCAGAAAGGGTGAAAGGGCAGGACACGGCTGGAACTTTTGATCAAAGAATTTGGCAGGGAAGCTTTCTCCTCGCAATTTGCTGTCGAGAGGGCCCATCGAGTGTCTCCACAACTTTCTTGCCCATGGGCACCCCCGTGTATGCTGATTGCTAGGCTCCTTCGATAATGCAACCATCTTGACATTGATTTTGCAGCCGACGTACAGAAAGACAGAGCCCAATTTCTTCCTGTGAAATGTCTCTTGTGGGATCTTAAACGATCTTGTTCCCTTACCATCTGCGAGTTAATACAGATGACAATATGTATGTAATTCCCCTGCTGGCCATTACTGAGGATCTACCCCATTGTGTATTTCATGAGATGTGAATTATAACCAAGTTTCTGATGAAGTAATGTAATTACTGTTACCTTGTATTAGAGGCTATATCCATGTTCCTAATGCTTTCCCAAGAATATTGTGTTCACCTGGTTACATTGGGGGGGGGGGTTCTTAGACAGGGACTGTTGAGTTGGTGGGGGGTAGGGTATAGGGTTGTTTTCCTTTATTTTTCAGCCAACACGCTGGCTGGCGTATGTTAATCATAGTTCTGTAACCACAGAACTGTGTGGCTCTAGGCTGGCCAGCAGATTCCCATGTATAATTTGATGCTTTCTCAATGTCAGACGCTACCCCTACATCTATTGCAGGGACGAGTGCTTACTCATGGCCGAGCTGAGTTCTCTGTTGCTCTAAAAAAGATAGCGCCCAGGCACCCGAACTTTGGCTTCTCTAAATCTCTGTTGCTGAGCAACAGACCGCAAGGCAGCTTTGGGTAGTGGCTGCCTTTTTTCCCTTAGTGCACAGCTATGGGGCATTGTCATCCTTTCGGCAGTGGCCAGTGATTGCAGTGTTATCTGCTAGCTGCTATTTAAATCCCACTTGGACCCATACTTACGGCCAGATTTACTAAACTGCGAGTTTGAATAAGTGGAGACGTTGCCCATAGCAACCAATCAGGTTTTAGCTGACATTCTCTAGTATGCAATAGTTAAATGAGATCTAGAATCTGATTGGTTGCTATGGGCAACATCTCCACTTTTCCAAACCCGCAGCTTAGTAAATCTGGCTCTTAGAGTCTGAGTAAAGAGTCAATACCTGCTTCCTCGTGTGCCTGTGTTAAAGTCCTTCATGTAGACCCAGCCTATGCTGCAGACCACTCAGGGAAAATGGTTAAATGTAGTACTTGAGTTTAAGACCAGCAATGAATCTAATTTTCCCATGTCACCCACATTTAAAGCAATTATGTCTGTAGCCTCTACTATGGGGAGGACCACAAATATCAAGAGCTGCCAGTGGCTTACTTAAGGCATACAGGTCAGGGGATAGGCAGGGCATCACCACCTGGTGCTCTTCTCTAAGATAAATAAAGCATTGAAATGGTCATTCACATAGATCCTAACCGTAGGGGCAGAGATGAGAACTTCATTAATACTATTTTGTTCAAATAGATCTTTTTTAAGTGTCTTCATTTTTCTTTGTTTAGCACATTTTCTTTAAAGCCCATTGTAAGGAATTATAACAGATGCTGTTGCTAGGCGTGCTCGTCTTGGATTCTTTTTAAGTGATTACACAAGTATTTAGCTTTCAGGTTTTATATTCCAGGGATTAGTGACGGGTTGCATACCACAAGCATTGCAGACCATTTACAGGTAGGATAAGATGAGTCACTGATTTTCTCTATTGTGGAAAATACTGCAAAGAGAGTTTTGCGTTTCTGAACTATGCTAAAAAAAAAATCTTATGGCTGTTATATTTCTTTATGATTCTATTTCATAGAGAGGAGTTATCTACCATCTTTAAATTAAAATACAAAAAAGGTACTGGCCTTCATAATTGCACAGTTTAGTTGACTTGACCATGACATTTTAGGAAAGAAAGAAAGAAAGAAAGAAAGAAAGAAAGAAAGAAAGAAAGAAAGAAAGAAAGAAAGAAAGAAAGAAAGAAAGAAAGAAAGAAAGAAAGAAAGAAAGAAAGAAAGAAAGAAAGAAAGAAAGAAAGAACATTGCAAGCTAACCCCTCAACCTCACCACTCTAGGATAACTAGACATGGTTTAGCAAAATAGTCTATCTACCCATTACAGTTCCGAACTGAAATAAATCTAAAATATGCTGCAACAGCCAGGTGGCCTGGAAGCACCAAGTTCCA
Organism: Limnodynastes dumerilii; assembly: GCA_011038615.1. Taxonomy (NCBI): domain Eukaryota; kingdom Metazoa; phylum Chordata; class Amphibia; order Anura; family Limnodynastidae; genus Limnodynastes; species Limnodynastes dumerilii. The sequence continues at coordinate 108,844 of WWET01000274.1, forward strand.
CAAATACATAACACAGCCAACAATTAGTTAATGGTGGTATTTAGGTCGGCCTGTACAACATTCAGTGTCCACGGGCCTGATCTAGACTTAAGGTTGTTTAAGTAGGCAAATGTACACCAGTTATGCACTATTAAATATAATGCACCCCCCCCCCCC
>WWET01000274.1:125689-138590 GCA_011038615.1 Limnodynastes dumerilii
TATAGGGGTGCAGCCAAGGACCAAAGTGACCACAATGTAAATACAAGGAACAAAAGAGGTCCTTTGTTCCTTGTATTTACATTGTGGTCACTCTGGTCCTTGGCTGCACCTCGCCACTGCACTAAAGAACCTAAATGTTAATTTTCAAGTGAAGAAAAAAGTAGAAACACCACATTTCTAACACATAGTTGCCGACTCTCCTGGAATATCCTGGAGACTCCTGAAATTCGGGCAGTTCTCCTGGTATCCTGGGAGAGCCGGCAAATCTGTTGCAAGGGACTTGAGGCTCATGGTTTCCATGAAACTACAGCCTCAAGTCCTGCCCCCCTGCCTAGCAACACTAGTTTACAAGTGTTGCTAGGCACAGGGAGGGACTTGATGACGCAAATTGCGTCATCTAGCCCCACTCCCTTCACTATGAAACCCGGAAATGGGAAATTGATAGTCAAGGGGAGGGAAGCTCTGAAGGGAAGCTTTTAAAAGTTGGCATCCCTATTCTAGCATGTAAACTTCTATAGGCTGCTGCAAGTATGCCTCACAGCCTTTGCGCATCCATTTGCATGTTACAAACAAATGCACTTCTCTATGTTCTATCCAGAGTTGTAAAGGACACAGCTCTGGATAGGATGCACACAGAGCAGGCAACAGATTTGCCTTAGAACTCTGAAACAGCTCCAAACTTTCAATGTACCTTATGGAGGCTAATTGAGAAAAAAACAAAAAGATGAAGTGCAAATAAGAAAGGGATATAAAATTTGCAGCTAGCGACTGTCAGATTAGTCAGGTATTTATCATTATCAACTTTAAATATGTCTTAGGTGCATTATAACAAAGAAGTACAAAGTCTGTGGTTTAAATATCCATAAATACATTTCATTCAGACAACAAAGCTGTACTATATGTATTTTTTTTATCACAGCTTTGTGCAATTAGTGGTATTAGACAGCACAGTGTGTATCTTCTCTTAACCCTGTTGTCAATTCAATAGCTCACTAGTTGGGCTATTTGGTTGAGGGAGAATTAATGGCTACAAATGTACTTTAAGTTAAATGGTGAATATTATTATCCACACTAGATAGGCAGCTTACTGTTACTACAAAACAATCTGACGAAACGTACCATAAACAATGAAACATAAAGTTTACTTATATACTGATGTATTTCCAAATTAACTGTAACAAACATGTTTGTTTCACAGTCTAAATCTCAAATTTTAACACAAAGAAAATATGATTGTTGCTATGGAAACACCACATGTTTATTCTTTTCTTCTCACTTAGTACTGTTTAGACTTGTTGGTCAAGGCAATGAAGACTGACAGTCAGTTAAGCAGGGTACACACTGGGCTTTTCAGCTTTTCCATCTTTGATCTGCCATATTAGAAACTCCAAAAGATCAAATCAAAAAATCAAACACCATTTCAAAAGATTTTTTGAACATCTTTGGACAGTACACAGTGGTAAGATATCTGCTGAAACAGTCCTTTGATTGTGTAACTGGAAAGATTATCTTTCGAAAAAGCAACAGTGTGTATACAGCCCTAGTCTCACTGATGTTGGTCCATCTGTGGCAGATTCTTTTACTTCCCGGCAAATAGGATCACAAGATCAGAATATAGGCAGAATATAGGCAATAGGTCAGGTTAATATTTATCAGCTGAAAATGCTGATATGAGCTATTGCAATAGAGTGTAATGCTTATGTTAGTAAAAAAAAAAAGTGAGATAAAAGTAAAATTGTAAAAAAGAAAGTTATGTACCTAGTGTTGTGAATACCTAGGGTTTGATACAAGGATGAGAGGAAACCAATATATAAGATGTAAACCATTGGTTCTCAGTCAGTGGTACTTGTACCTTTAACCTTTAAAGTGCAATACCCTAATCCATTTAGCCCTCTCTAGATACTTAATAATGTAGAAAACATACTTTAAAACCACTGCAAAATATGCAAGGAAAAAGAAAAAAATATATATGTGTTTTTACATGATTAAAAGTGGTACTTGACCTGATTCCGTAGTGCGTAACTGGTACTCCATGAAAAAAGGTTGAGAACCACTGATTATTTATTGCACAAACAATAGTATATCCAATGTATATAATAAAGGAAGTTGACATTACACAAGTATAAGATATGGGTTCCAGGCTGAGTACACAGGTATGAGATAACAGGTTCCTAGTGAACTATACAGGTATGGGGTACCAGATTCCAGACTGAATACACAGGTATGAGCTAACAAGTATCAGGCAAGATATACAGGTATGAGATAACAGATTCCAGAGTACATGGGTATAGACAGACACTGGTAAAAAGACAAAGAGCAATAACATCCAAATAGACTGGGAATCTGAAAGAAGAAGCAGGAGAGCAGACATGTGGAAGCAGGTGAAACAGATAGCAGGAACATGGCAGAGAGCAGCAAAAGATGTGCAGTAACAAAGAAACAGGAACCAATGACCCAAAACTTGCTCTGGAAGGAGGAGGTATATAAAGCCAAAGCACAGGTGTAGACAAGATATAAACACAGATATCCTCCTTTTAATGGCGATCCCTTCGTTTAACTGCAGCAGCCAGGTAAAAAGGGGTTTAACCACTACCCCAAAACTATCCCGATCCCCTGCTAAGAGGGAATATTGAGATATAACAATGTGAAAAAAAATTTTTACCCTTCAACAGCGCTGTAAAAATTTTAAGTTTAGGCAAAATGTTCAATAAGGTCCGTAATTTTCATATACAGTCTCTATTTCTCTTCAAATGTTTTCACCTTTGTTTTTCTCCTCCGCGTGATATATAAAATAAAGGTAAGGACCCAATGGTGTAGTACCCTTTTAAATGTATAGCAAATATAAAAAAAACAATCCTGCACTCACATTATCCTCCTCTTATCTCAATGCCATGTATTAACAGTCTCCGGACCTCTCTCTCCTCGTTTCCTCTGGACCGTGAATTAACCGAAGTTCTACACCTCGATTTTCTCCTCTCCTCTGTCCGTGGTGGTGGGGGAACACAAAGGGGGAAAACTTCCAATAGTGCAACACGTTTTAAGCTTTTACCACAAAAACCGCCAGCTAATATTGCACTCACATTAATCTAATTAATCTTGTATTTTTACTCTTCAGCAGATGAGCTGCACCTCCAATCTCCACTTTTTGGACTTCCTTCTCCTTTAAACCTCCGTCCGCAATGGTAGGGGAAAGATCTGTCCTCTCCTTCTGTCTGTAATTTTCTCTTGCGATCTGTCCCTTTGTAAGCTCTTCCTCTGCTCTGACCTATCTGCTCTGTCTTCTTTTCTTCTCTCTCAAATTTTCCCTCTGCTCAGTCTTTTTCCACTCTGTTGGTTTCACTCCTCTGCTCTCTCTCTGTTCTCCTCTTCCATCCTTTCTCTTTGTCTGATCTTTCTCCATTCTTTACTATACATTCCTTCGCTCTCTCAGTTCTATCTATTTCAACTTTTCTCTCTCACTTCTTCTTTGATGTTCTTTCTTCTTCACTTGTGACCACCGCTGGAGATCTAATTAGGATTGGGGTTAAGATTAGAATTATGGTTAGGATTATTGTAAGGCCTCTCCTGCTGTGAGAAATAATTCATGTTAAGGAGAGAGGGCTTATTTAAATTGACAGGAGGCCATTTCACCTAATTGACTGCACTGCCCCCTAACAATCAGAAGATCCGTGCTGAACATGTGTAGAAGACCCTTGCAGATTTTTTAATTGGCTGGCTGTAGTAACTTCGGTCGGTAGTTCGGAATACCTCCACCTTTTGACCAGAGTTTCCTTGGCTGTCTGAATCCATAATTATTATGCAATAATATAGTAATAGAAGCCCTAAATCTCATGCAGAATTACTTTATTACTGCTTATCACGGATCTGGGAACTTCTAGGTTGCTCCCGGGTCGGAGGGAAGGTTTACAAGTAGGGCTAAAGATGAAATTCGGTGACCGCAAGTAAGGTCTCCGCATGAAGGTCAGGGTAAGGAGTAGAATACCCTAGGATTGGGTCAATGGAATGGATGCAGCAAACTGGAGCGGATTTGGTTGGCAGGAGTGGAGCGTAGCCGGTTGCTGGAGAGTAGACTGTAAACTGGATGGCAAGCAGTGGACTGGATCAGCGGGCCCTGGACTGGATTAGCAGGCAGTGGACTGGGTTAGCAGGCACTGGACTGGTTTAGCAGGCACTGGACTGGATCAGCAGGCACTGGACTGGATCAGCAGGCACTGGACTGGATTAGCAGGCACTGGACTGGATTAGCAGGCACTGGAATGGATCAGTAAATGCTGGACAGGATAGCACAACCAGGCTCCTTGAAGACAAGTAGATCTGGCACAGTTGGGAGATTGCCTGGGGTTTAAATATCCCGCCACTAGCTCTGATTGGCCCTTCTGCGCACGTGTTCCCATTGCCTGGATGCCGATTGGCTGTGGTGAACACGTGGTGCACCGCAAGATGGCGGCACCCATACAGCACATGGATGCCGGAGAGCAGCGGGGCACTGCCCGAGAAGAGTAATGCGGCTGCCAGATGTCCCTTAATAAGGTAAGTGCAGCGGCGAGCCACTGCTTGTGACATCACCCCCCCCCACAGGGGTGGCCTTAGGACACCTTAACTGGACCTTCTGAATAAGTCTTGGTGCTCTAACATCAGTGGCTTGAACCCAGGCACGTTCTTCTGGACCAAAACCTTTCCAGTCAACCAGATATTGGAGATGTCCATAGCAAATCCGAGCGTCCACAATTTCTTTCATCTCAAACTCATTCTCAGCGAGTCCAATGATCTTGGATGGTCTTTTGATGGGGGAGTAGAATTTGTTAATGACCAGAGGTTTAAGAAGAGATATGTGGAACACTTTAGGCACACGGAGGTAGGGAGGTAGATCAAGCTGATGTGCCACAGGGTTGATGACTTTGGAAATTTTGAAAGGACCAATGTATCTGGGAGCAAATTTCATCGAGGGGACTCTGAGGTGAAGATTCCTGGATGATAACCACACCTTATCTTCCGGATGTAGTATTGGAACCGCCCTCCTCTTACGATTAACTTGAATCTTATATCGCTCCGAGGCTTTTAGTAAAGAGGTTCTGACCTTTTTCCAGGATTCAGAAAAGTCCTTCAAGGCAATTTCAGAGGCTGGGATTTGGGTTTCAGGAAGTTCAGAGAATGGTGGAACCTTGGGGTGTTTTCCGAAGACTACTTTGAATGGTGTGGAATCTAGAGATTCATGGTAGTGGTTGTTGTGGGCAAATTCTGCCCAGGGTAGCAGTTCTACCCAATTGTCTTGAGAGGACGCAATGTACAGGCGAATGAAGGTCTCTAAGTCCTGATTGACCCTTTCCGTCTGGCCGTTCATTTGTGGATGGTAGATGGATGAGAATTTCAGCTTTATTCCATGTCTGGTACACAAGGCTCCCCAGAATCTTGCTGTAAATTGAACCCCACGGTCAGAGACAATTTCTTCAGGACACCCGTGCAGTCGGAAAATATGTTGGAGGAACAGTTTGGACAGAACTGGAGCGGAGGGGAGCCCCCGAAGAGGAATAAAGTGGGCCATCTTGGAAAATCTATCCACCACGACCCAGATAGTATTGTACTTGTCACAAGATGGGAGGTCCATCACAAAGTCCATAGACAAGTGGGTCCAAGGAGTCTTAGGAACAGGAAGAAGATGTAATGGACCAAGAGGAGCTTTCCGAGGGATCCTATGTTGAGCACAAAGGGTGCATGCGTTGATAAAATCAGTGGTGTCTTGGCGGAGAGTCGGCCTCCTTACATCCGGCTAAGAAAAGCTAAAGTCTTCGTGATCCCCACATGTCCCTAGAACTATTAAGCGTGAGCCCAGGATAAGATCTTACGTCGAAGATTTTGTGGTACAAAGGTTCTTCCAGGATGCGGAGGCTTGACAAGTTCGGAGGTTGCTACTTGAATGGGGTTCAAGAGAAGTTGTGTTTTCTCTTCTTCTTGCTCAGTACTGGAAAAGGAACGTGATAGAGCATCCGCCTTTTACGATTCTTAGTTCCAGGCCTGAACTACAAAGTAAAATTGAAACGAGAAAAGAACAACGACCATCTAGCTTGACGAGGGTTGAGACACCAGACGGTCTGGAGATACAACAGGTTTTTGTGGTCTGTCAGAACAGTGAATGGATGGATGGCTCCTTCCAGAAGATATCGCCATTCCTCCAGGGTGAGTTTCATCGCCAGCAGTTCCTTTTCGCCGATGGTGTAGTTTCTCTCTGCAGCTTGGAATTTCCGAGAGAAAAAGGCGCAAGGGTGAACCTTTCCATCCGCGAATCTTTGAGAGAGGATGGCTCCCACTCCCTCTGATGATGCATCTACTTCCACGATAAAGGGGAGAGAGAGATCTGGTTGGCGAAGAACAGGAGCAGACACAAAAGCTTTCTTGAGCTGTTGGAAGGCAGAAGTGCTCTCAGAAGACCATTTGGAACGGTTGGACCCCTTATGCGTCAAAGACGTGATGGGTGAAACAATGGTGGAGTAGTTCTGGATGAATCTTCGATAGAAGTTAGCGAAGCCAATGAAACGCTGGATAGGTGGTAGGCTGGGGCCAGTCAAGGATTGCTTGTACCTTGGCAGGATCCATCCGAAGTTCTGAACCAGACAGAATGAACCCAAGAAAAGAGACTTCTTTGTCTTCGAAGATGCACTTCTCCAATTTCCTGTACAAGTGGTGGTGGCGGAGCCGTGATAGTACTTCTAGGATTTGCACGCACTGTTCCTCCAGAGTTCGGGAGAATATAAGGATGTCATCCAGGTATATGACAACTGACTGGTTCAGAAGGTCTCTGAAAATCTCGTTCACAAAACTCTGGAACACGGCTGGGGCGTTACTAAGTCCATAGGGCATCATGAGATACTCGTAATGTCCATCCCTGGTGTTGAAGGTGGTTTTCACCGGATCGGATCCGAATGAGTTTATAAGCCCCCCAAAGATCCAACTTTGTGAAGACTTGAGCGCCTCGTATCCGGTCGAACATCCCGGAAACAAGAGGCAATGGATACCGATTTTTGATAGTAATGTTGTTGAGGCCTCTATAATCAATACAAGGACGTAGACCCCCGTCTTTTTTCTTTACAAAGAAGAACCCGGCACCGGCTGGTGAAGTGGAGGGACGAATAAAGCCTTGTCGTAAAGGTAGACAAGGCCTGGCTTTCCGGAATAGACAAGGGATAGGTCCGGCCCCGAGGAAGTGTAGATCCGGAAATTAAATCTATGAGACAATCCCAAGGACGATGAGGCGGGAGTTTTTCGGCAGCTTTAGGACAAAAAATGTCAGCAAAGTCCTTATATTGACTTGGGATCTGGGATTTTTCCCTGCGTTGAATCTGGTGCTGAGGTATTATTCTGGGTAGACACTTCTGAAAACACGAAGGACCCCAACTGAGGATTTGCAAAGTAACCCAGTCGATATGGGGATTGTGGGTTTGTAACCATGGTAGACCAAGGATGATAGGGGAGGTGGCTTCCGCTAGCACCAAGAGTTGAATGGTCTCGGAATAAAGGGCCCCGATGTTGAGAGACAATGGAACTGTTCGGTAAGAGATGGTTCCCCCAGGTATCCGGCTCCCATCAACTGCAGTGAGGTAGGTAGAGGTAGAAAGAGGAAGCACTGGAATGTTAAGTTCCTTAATTACCCTGGTGGTAATGAAATTCTCAGCGGCACCAGAATCCAGAAGAGCAAGAAGTTCAGATCGCTGGGTTGCTCAGTTTAAGTTCAGTGGGATAAAACAGTCAAAGTAGTTGGAGAAGCGAACAGGAACACCTGGGTTGACCACCTCGTTATCAATCAGGAGCGAGCGTTTCCTGGGCGCTTGGCACATTGCAGCCGGGTATGCCCTGGTTCTCCACAATAGAAGCAGAGGTTGTCCTTGATTCTCCACTGTCTCTCTTGAGGAGTAATAAGAGATCTACCCAGTTGCATGGGTTCCTCTGTAGACAGCTCCGGGGATTTTGGACGGGTAGACAAAACCGACTTGGAACAAGACAGTCTTTTCCGCTCAGAGCTGCGTTCTTGTTGTCGGATATCGATCCAAACACAGGTAGAAATCAAGGAATCCAGAGTAGTGGGCATGACGCAAGAAAGTAGTCCATCCTTTATCCGGTCGGATAGACCTTCATGATATACGGACATTAACGCCTCCTCATTCCAAGAAAGTTTGGAGGACAGAGTGCGAAATTGGATGGTATAATCTCCAACAGATAAATCCCTCTGGCAGAGGCAGAGGATGTCAGAAGCGATGGAAGCTGTACGTCCAGGTTCGTCAAAGATTGTTTGGAAGGTTTTCAAGAATTCATCCAATGACGACAGGATCGGACTTGATTTTTCCAGCAAAGGTGAAACCCATGCAAGGACTTTTCCAGACAAAAGAGAAATAATATAGGCAATCTTCGCCCGTTCTGAGGGGAAACTGTCGGGTTGCAGTTCAAAAAGAAGTTTGCACTGGTTCAAAAAACCCCGGCATAGCGCAGAATCTCCAGCAAACTTAGCCGGCGTGGATAAAGGTATCCTAGTCCCGCTTGAGGCAGAAGTAGCTGCTGGTACTGAAGCTTGGTGTTGAGCCATCATGACTTGTTGGAATGCTCCCATTTGGTTGGTCATCTGTTGCAGACATGATACCACTTGGGACATAGTAGCTTCCTGGATCTGGACTCTTTCGGAGAGGTTGAACTCGGGAGAGATCCCCGGCGGGTTCAGTCCGGTCCGGTCCATTTGGCCAGATCTAACTATTATGGATCTGGGAACTTCTAGGTTGCTCCCGGGTCAGAGGTAAGGTGTACGAGTAGGGCTAAAGATGAAATTCGGTGGCCGCAAGTAAGGTCTCCGCATGAAGGTAAGGGTAATGAGGAGAATACCCTAGGATTGGGTCAATGGAATGGATGCAGCAAACTGGAGCGGATTCGGTTGGCAGGAGTGGAGCGTAGCCGGTGGCTGGAGAGTAGACTGTGAACTGGATGGCAAGCAGTGGACTGGATCAACGGGCCCTGGACTGGATTAGCAGGCACTGGACTGGATTAGCAGGCACTGGACTGGATCAGCAGGCACTGGACTGGATTAGCAGAGACTGGACTGGATTAGCAGGCACTGGACTGGATCAGCAGATGCTGGACAGGATAGCACAACCAGGCTCCTTGAAGACAAGTAGATCTGGCACAGTTGGGAGATTGCCTAGGGTTTAAATACCCCGCCACTAGCTCTGATTGGCCCTTCTGCGCACGTGTTCCCCTTGCCTGGATGCCGATTGGCTGCGGGGAACATGTGGTGCGCCGCAAGATGGCAGTGCCCATACAGCACGTGGACGCCGGAGAGCAGCGGGGGACACTGCCCGAGAAGAGGACCGGCGGGAGCGGAGAGGTAATGCGGCTGCCAGATGTCCCTTAATAAGGTAAGTGCAGCAATATTTTCCAATAATTATTGGGTGTGACAGATGGGGAAATTATAGCCTGGAGGTGGAGGTACAGGGTTCTATAATCAAGCTTGCTCACACCTGGCACAATTTAAGACCCTCTGCACAATATTCAGTCAGGAATTCTGAACAGTCAAGATTATATCAGATCTTAACCTTTCTGGGACGATTATTTGAGGAATCACTTGTGTGGTCAGCCTTATAATATTCTATCTGATAACCCTTTCACATCACATCCAGCCTCAAACCCAGGTTTTTAGTGGTAATGTGAAAGTTCCCAAGATCCTTTTCTCAAATCTAATGGATATTGCCCGGGTCCATCCCAGGTAGGGGTGCAATGTAAAAGGTGCTACCTGGGTTTTATATCCTGGGTCTCACCTAATGAAACCTGACTGGAGAGATTTGTTTACTATTGCTATGGTGCGCACCACCTATCACCTTGTCTGGGCAGACCCGGTCCCAGCATTTCCCAGATCAACCCTGCAGTGTGAAAGGCTCCGACACAGGAATTTCCCGGGTCAGAGCTGGACTTAAAAAGGTTGTTTTTTTTTACACTGCACATAACACAGCAATAAAAACCTGGCTTATTGCCAGTGTGGTGATGTGAAAGCAATATGAGATGTGTTGAGTTAAAAACCTTGGAAAAGCTGGAAAGCTGATCAGTTAAAACAGTAAAACTTTTAGTGCCAACAAGTTAATTTTAACCCCTTCAGAATGGACTATTTATAATGTACTTACATATAAGAAAATACATCATGTACAATATAAGTTGTGTCCCTGCTGATCCAATTTTATAGTAATTATTATATTAATCATCAAGGCAGCTGAAGTTTGAGAAATCTATCTTGTTTCTCTTACTGTTGTCATCATCTGGAGGGAATATATTTTGCTTTTGCACAGAACCCAAATAGAACAGAGCTTTATGTTAATCTGTAAATTGGAGTTGAGCCAGGAACGTCATCTCTTAACTCTAATTCTGATTTTACAGTTTGCCTCTTCCTGCAGTTCAACACGTGTTGTCAAGGTGTACATTTCCACCAAGCTTTGCCCTTACGCTTAGACCCTGGAACATTTGCAGAATTTATTTGCCATTGTTTGGTAAAAAACCGTCTGGAAAAACACTAACAAATAAGTACACGAAGAATTTCTTTGCAGCCTCTGTACGCTGTAGTCATACACTAGCCTGAAGGTACTATACATAGCTGTAATGACCCTTAAAATAGTTGTTACACCAGTTTACAGCAGCTTACACACCTCGCTTGTCTTTGCACTGTCTAGCGTGTACACCGAAAAACCTACACACATATGTTTTATAAACCTTAATAAGAGATTTCTTTCATGCTGCATACTTTTTACAGTCACTTGCAATAACAATAAAAGGAAAAGAAAGCATAGCGTTACTATAGTTACCATGCATATCTTAATATGAGGATTATTAGTCATAGGTATATGGATAATGGTAGTGGCACAGGTGGTTTGGGGTGATGCTGCCTCCTCCTCCTCTTATGTGGATGGGCACACTTTACCCAAAATCTGCAGCAGGCGAGCTTCAAGGGAGGGCCAATCATCGAAGGGGGGGCGTGTCCTCTTTGCCACAGTTAACCCTATCCGTCCAAAGGTCTAATCTGCCTGGAAGGCAGCTCTTGCCCGGGAGGCCGCTTCCATTGCTTCTTTTTCTTCTTATCAGTGGATCAGAGCAGGGAGCCCCGGAGAGAGACATGGCCATGGGACGCTGCTAATTGTAAGGGATATATTATCAGTGCTCTGGATCTACATTAATACACATCAACATTACCCCCTTCACTGAGGATCCGACAAAGACACGGAGATGTTAAACGTACGCTGCTTTTTGGCTTGCCTTCAGCTCCTCTTTATCTGTCAGATGGGTAAGTGATCTAAGGATAAAGGCTGCTTTTTAGAAAGGACTATAGATCCCCTGAATACGCTCCTATACACTGTTTTCTCAGCACCCCCTTTTCCTCTATCCTCCTGCTTTATGAGAAGGCTGAGTGACCATATACCTATATATATATATACTCATCCAAATCCTTCTGTACATGGGGGATGTCGCCAACATACCGTAACCTAGATGACAGGTTTGTCCGGGTTCTCAGAAGTACAGTAGCCCCTTTGGCGTTGTGAGAGGTCACATCGTCTATTGTGAGCTTTTCAGCCTAGAACATAACTGATTGCATTGTTGATACAATAGCTGTCTTGTCCGAATGCGGTTTCTAAACGACGTGTTGGTTTTAATGGAATATTTTCGACCAATATTTCCACATTAGGACTGTCTCCTGCACTATGGGCCATCATAAAAAAATCATTTGGCCTTTATAAATGAAACAAGCAAATGATAATCTGTTTATTGAATGCAGTGTCTGGTGGACTGTATAACTGTCACAATTCTGTACTCAACAACAGCAAGAAGCAGTAGATAAGGTGCTCTCTCTGAAACACCTCCTGTATACAATACACTGGGAAGGAAATGGAAACAAGGGAGCATTCTGCCACCCCTTATTAGCACTGGGGCCCCATAATGTTATATAAATGCAGCTATAGTCATCCAAAGCAAATACTATCTTTAGTATATTGTGTGGTTCAACATCTTGTCAGCACAATGATAGTGTTTTATCTTCCATAGTATTCCACTCAGCCCAGGTCACATTGCTTTAGGGGGTGCCACCAGAATATCCTTGGTGGTGCTTGCAGGATTGGACTGGTGTTTGGATACCTGAAATTATCTCTTATTTTGCTGAATATTATTAAGTTTACACATTGGTAAAGGGTTAAGGAAGAATTGAAAGGTGACTTATTTTTTGCCTGGCATGAAAAACATGTCAGTGCTAATATTTTTTTTTACCCCAGGGCAGCAGTGCTGGTTCTACCTTTCCTCTCCTGAATCCATAGGATAAATCAGGTGCATGGTTACTGATGTTCACAAAAGCTGCTTGAACTTGAGCTATTCACTGAGCATTGTCTGTTAGCCAGATGGTGTGCAACAGTAAGCCTGCTTTGCATTATAGTAATAGTTCAATTCATTCTAGTTTGCTTTAGAACAATTTAAAGACAGACAACAGAAGCTTGTGGGTCTAATAAATATTTGAGAATAATAATAATTACAACATCATTACAGTTTTAAAACAGATTTCATGGCTATATTACAGTGGGCAACATTTCTTTTTCTATGTTGAACTCATCTTCATTTGCAAATCTCTCACTATTTATTCAATGGATCATTTTAGAGCCATAATAGGAAGTTAATGAGGTTTTGTGGTAACTGGTGTATTGATATTCTGCTACATTGCATAGCTCACCATTTCATTATTCCTTCATTGACATAATTTACTAGCCACAGTCAGTCAGGGCTCACTTCATTCTGAAGATCATGTTTAGACAAAGAACTGGGAAATGCCTCTTCTCTTGTATTACACTTTGCTATTAAACATGTTATACAGAAAGATGGCATGCATTCATAGTTATATATATAT
>WWET01000274.1:138789-158302 GCA_011038615.1 Limnodynastes dumerilii
ATATATATATAAAGAGTTCAATATAAAGCAATAATCAATCCTTTATTTTTAAATACTTTTATTTAATCCTATAATAGTCCCTTAACCAAATAGGATTAGACATAGGATTACAACAAGCATTATTAGAAATATCTGGTTCCCCTTGCAAGGCCTTTATAATTGTTTAACACAAGCCTTTAAATATGATAGTATTAATCTTGGTGACTGTAAATGCTGCTTTTTATGGAGGGCATCTCAGGATTTCCATCATGGCAAAGGAAGATTGTTGATTGTGGACAGATAAAAATAATTGCAGAATTTATTAAGTAAAACAATAAATAAACAATCATTTATGAATAATTGTGGGCCCCTTAAAATAAAACCCTAGGGCAATAGCTTGCAGAGATTCAAGACTCTAATAATTATTCACAAAATGTCTCATATCCCATACCCACTTATTTAGCATATAGGATAATGGCAAATACATATGCACTATCTATTTAAAGGTTGAATTTAATATTTAACAAGATATGGGTACAGAAGCTACCCTGATCTATGATAAATAGTTGTAAACCTGTGACAGAATTATGGCAGCTGTGCAGAGAAACTATGGACACATGGACAGGATTGTAATGTGTCTGCTAAAATCAAGTTTTAGGCAATTTCAGTAAAATGCAGCAATGGATGTCTGAACAGTGTCCAAATGCAAATCCATTTTGCCTCTAATTTTTAAAATTGCTAAATATCAATTTAACCAAATGTATCCAATATACACATGGCTGTGGTTGGTGTTGTCCGCCACCTCAATTTTCTACCACTCCACGGAGAAGTGCCTGGGAAATCGTCTGCCTCACTGAGGAGAACCAATCGATTATTCCCAGGACGAAGATGCAGCACCGAATGGTGAGTATCCCTTCTCCTAATTCTTACCCTAACCGGAACCCTCCCCTTACATTACCCTATCCCTTTCCCTCTCAAACCCGTAGCCTGACCCTATCCTTCTCCTCCCCGCAGCCTAAACCTAACCCTCTCCTCCCCGCAGCCTGAACCTAACCCTCTCCTCCCCGCAGCCTGACCCTAAGACTCTCCTCCCCGCAGCCTGACCCTAAGACTCTCCTCCCCGCATCCTGACCCTAAGACTCTCCTCCCCAATTGGTATACTTACCCATTCATTAAAAAATAATTCAAAATAGAGCTATTTTCAAAATACAGACAGACGAAAATGAGCTTTTGTCTGTCTCTAATTCATAAATAGCATTTTTGCAGTGGCAACTGCCACCAGACTGTGGTAATGTGATGAAATGCGAGAAAAATCCAAACCTGCTCCTCTAATTACATCTCTACTTTCTGGTTTTAGTGGTACCTGCTAGCCATGGTGAACTTGACATCCTTGTGTGTAGACCTGGCAGGTGGTAGTGGTGGTCGGAACAGGTGTGCTGCCTAAGGTGCATTCAGTATAAGGGCTTTTCTTGCCCATGGCTCATTCTAGTTATAGTTTATTAAGTACATACTAGAAAATAATATGTACAATCTGATTGGTTGCTATGGGCAACATTAACATTCTGCTTTCTTTTGAAGTTGCATTAGCTAAACTCAAGACAATGGGGTCTATTTACAAACTTCATTTTCATGTGATAATACCCATTTCATATGAAACTGGGCATTATCACATGAAAATGAAGGTTTTAATATTTACAAACCATGGTTCGCCATGGAAAGTAGCAGTTTCCATGACCATGGATGGTCATGATGGTCTCTGTCGCTTCCCACTTCGTCGGGCTCTCCACTGGCCTGTTCTTTTCAGAGCTCAGGCTGGCAGTTATCCCAGCAATCTCCGCATATTACCCCCCTTTTTCCTCCCCTTAATAGCTGTTATTAGGGGGAGGAATAGGGGGTCATATATGGGGAGACCGCTGGGATAAACCTTTATGTGTTTTAATGTAAAAAAAAAAAGTTTTTAATCACATTTTTATTAAAATAAATAAATACATTCAAATATTCAGAACCATTAAAAAAATAAAGAAATAAGAAAAACTTATCTGTCCGGGAGACGTTTCCGACTTTGAAGATTTCACAGTCCCGATTTCACTGTGCATACACAGAATTTTTCAGTGGTAGATATGCTAATCATGCAGTTAGTGCTCGGTTAAGCCCTTACGTGCAATCCTTCATTGCACCCCAGCCACATTTTGTGTGGGGGCTGGGTCCTGGGTACGGAAGTCCTTACATGCGAGGGGAGTGGTCTCCTCTCTCACATACAGACGATAGGTTCACGCAGCATTCCACTATTGTAAAGCTGCTGCTGCTGCAGAAGTAGGATCATAGCGGCAGCAGACTTCTGTATCTGGCTCAATATCCTTAACTATTGGGTTTCTTTGTGTTCCCTGTTCTTGTGTGAGTTTCTTCTGAATTAGTTAAATTTCTCTCACTGGACTGGATCCAGTGTTTGAAAATAGAAAGGAAATAGGTGGAAAGGTACACCTGGGAAATACCATGTTGAATTTCAGGAGAATCAAATGAAATTATTCTTTGCAATACATTGCTTGGGTGTGGGTGGCCGCTGAGAACGGCCCTTTTAGGAATGGGCTGTTTTCAACACCACATTTCCCAAGATGAAGCTACTAAGAAGCTTTCTGCCAAACTGCAGACAGGTAAGTGTCACTCTTTATTTCCCCAACCCTTATACTAATTCTCCCTCCCATTACCCTAACCCCCACCCTCCCTTCCCCACAGCTTAACCCTAAGACTACCTTCCCTGCAGCCTAACCCTAAGTCTCCCTTTGCCGCAGCCTAACTTTAAGACTCCCTTCCCCACAGCCTAACCCTTAGACTCCCTTCCCCGCAGCCTAACCCTTAGAATCCCTTCCCCGCAGCCTAACCCTAAGACACCTCTCCCCGTAGCCTAACACTTAGACTCTCTTCCTTGCAGCCTAATCCTAAGACTCCCCTCCCCACTGCCTAACACAATGTCTCCCCTTCTAGGCTCCATCCCCTCCCCGTAGCCTAAGCCTAAGTCTCCTCTTCTCCCATCAATGCCCTCCCTGCAGCCTAAGACTACCCTACTAAAATACATTACTCTTCTGCACTAACCTGTCCAGTCATCGTAACGTCGGGAAGCGGCGGGTCCGGCAGTTGGTCTGCGGCATGATTTTTGTAATGGGGCCATATTCTAAAAATACACACAGCCAACAATTAGGTGTCGGCACTGTGTATGTCTAAAATGAGTGCTCGCATCGGCGCATGCAACCCATCTTGCGTTTGTTTATTAAACGCAGACAATGGTCAGCTTTACTTTTAAGCTGTTATTTAGACTTGGTATTGGAAACATCAAATCTTAACTTTAATACTGTTTACAACAGATGAAAATGTTCCTCCTCTGTATTTCAACATGGTTTTACCCAGGTATACAGCTATGCTCAGAAAAACTTTTCTCTGCCATGATTCTGATTTTGAGACATGGTAGGGAAGCTAGACTGCAGCCCATTAGTAAATAATTTAATGTTTGTTTATTTACCAATTAGCAGCTGCTGGCTCAGAGACTGAAGCTGACATCACCCATTCAATTCACAGAATGAGTCATACACTCTGTAGGACACTGAATGAGTCACCACAGCTCCATTGCCTGAACTCAGCATGTAATCGGTAGTTGCTAATTGGTATCAACAAACTTTTAATTATTTCTGAAGCCCTATTCAACTTTCCAGTCCAATGTCTTCTGATAAATCAAACCTTATTGTATGTGTGTGTATGTAATTATGTGGTAGGGAATTTGGACTGTACATTCCAATAAAACAAGGGACAGATGTGAATAAATTTGTAGAGGATTAATTTAGCGCATACAGCATTATTCAATGCAGCTGTATGAGTAATTGCAACATGCATAGCTTTGTCACAATATATTTAGACTGTTCCTTCAATTGGATAATATTTGGCCAAGAACATCCATTGCAAGCCAACTTCTGAGAGAATGACTAAACATGCCATGGAAAAAATACTGTGTTTCAACAAACTTAAATGTATTTTCAAAAGTAGCAGAACATTTGATCTTTTTGAGCCATAACACAGGTTACCTCTCTCTCCTTCACAATCCATCTTCTCATGCCAGGCTATCTTATTATGTATGATCTATGCATGGTTCTGCCTTTAGAGGTAATGGGCCGAATTCAGACTTAATAAAGTTAGCCAACTTACGCATGCCGTTTAAGTTGGCGGTTTTTGCAAACTGCGCATGTGTGCAGCAGATGTTACACTTTGGATCTCAATGCGTATGAAGTTGATTACTGCAAGTGTACAACGTACATGCGAGAGTACACAATGTGGGTGGTAGGGGGGCATTTAAATTGTACAGTGTGGGCTGGGTTAGGCTCTTCCGCACGTCTGAGCGCTATGTCCACACAGAGAAGTTAAAGTAGGGTTGTAGGGTCATGGGAGTGCACTAGCCACCTACTTGCGGATTTTTACTACTCCGTACTCGTGTACGGAAAGCACTCTTAAGTCTGAATACGGCCCAATGACTCAAAATATGATTCTATTACAATGACAAATGTGGGTTAGCAATGTGTTTCTCAATGCTGTGGGTGCATTAAGTCTAATATTAGCTGTAAATGAAGTTCCTTTGCCGACGCTTCCACAGTGAGCTTATTAATGCAAGTTCTGCACCCAGTGGCAAACGCAGGATTTTGAAAGGGGGGTTTCCAATGCGTGTAATACATGTGAGGTATATTATCATAGCTGCAAACGTTTTGGAGCCCGAAAACGCGGCAAATAAGCTCCGCCGCGTCCTGCCCAAGCTGTTCTCCTGACCCGCCCACAATGTCATACTGCACGAGGCAAAATTTACCCCTAGCGTGTATATGTGTGTATGTGTATGTGTGCTTGTTTGTTAGGGAATTAGACTGTAGTGTGGCAGAGGTTGACGTGTGTAAAACTGTGAAGAGCTACTTAATATGATGCACTGTTAAAATATAAAACATATGTAAAATGACAATACTGATAATATGGTCGTACTATCTGACTGTCAGGACATGTAAGACGTCCATTAAGGTTCTCTGTGAAAGCAGGACGTTATAATGTAGATTTTAAAATAATAAAAATTCTACATTAAGGAATTGCTTTGGTTATTGGCTGTAACAAGTCCTGTTCTGATATTTTTTTATAGGTGATTTATAACTAAGTTACTTCTTTCACACAGTAAAATAGTAGTTTTATATTGAAGGAACAGATCTAATGGTAATAGCAGTATTCAATGCATTAGTAGAGCAAGAGCACATTACACAATGCACTGTCAGTGCATAAGCACTGTTGTATTTGTAGTGACCCATTCACCATTCCCATCTGCTTACCTAATGAAGCACAGGCCAGGACCATCTTCCCTCATGTCAGTCCAGATCACATTGCCGCTAAGCCACGCCCCTTTCGCGGCACCCGCTAAGCCACGCCCCTTTTTGAAATTTCACCATTTTTGGGCTCATTTTCAATATTTTTTTCCATTTTTCAATCTGCCCAGAAACCCCCCCTGGGTGCGCCACTGGCACCCCTGCCTATCAATATTATAATTTATAGGGTTACTAGTGATTGGGCAGCACTTGATAACGTAATTTGCATAATCAAGCTCTGCCCTATCCCCAGTAACACTATGAACAGAAGTCTGCTTAATTGGGCATTATAATGAATTAGACATGTTTATATTAAGAAACACGCCCCCTCGAGCGTATTTATGAAGGTGTAATGCACAAGGCCCATACGCTCAGAATTTCTGAGCGTAACATCTGCCCCGCACATGCACAGTAAGTACAAATGGCCGTTTTTACACTTACGACTATCATAAAAACGCAATCGAGCGTAGGTCTGGATCAGGCCCATTGTCCTTAATTGACACCTCTGTAATTCAGCATGTATTGTCCTTCTTATCAAATAGTAATTTACTTACTTATATAATATAGATAAAGTTAATGAGCAATTCCAGGTTAAGAGGTCAAACCAATATTAGTCAATTCATGAAAAGCTGGCTGTTATTGGCGACCACCACCATCATCTGTATTAGCAGATATTGGCAAAAGCCTTTGTGTACAGGCAGATGGTAGAACTACTGACAGGTGCATGTGAGCCCCTTTCTGTGTAACTAGAATCCCATGTATTGCATGCCTTCATAGAAACATATAGTGATGGCAGATAAGAACCATATGGACCATCCCGTCTGCCCAGTTTATTTAAAACTAAACTGACCCTAGTTAATATATTACTCTCTATTTAGTTTAGGATAGCCTTATATTTATCCCAAGCATGTTAAAAATTTTCTACTGTGTAAGCCTCAACAACCTCAGATGGAAGGTTATTCTACAGACCATCTCTACAGGGAACGCACCTTATCATCGCGATCTGAACTTTGTTTCTGGTACGCAGAGGGGGACTGAATTGTAAGACTGGTTGTTTTAATTGAGAGCACTTGCACTTTGATGGAGATAGGTGCTCTATGTGTGAAATAAATATTTGGTGAAACAGATTACACTATGTTCTCTTTTCTCTTTGTTTTCCATGCATGAGGGACTTCAGAGAAATACCAAGAGGATCCATCCATTGTTCACCTCATTAATTTAGCTGCCTCCACCTGCTTATTTTTGCTGATTTTGAGTAGTACAAGAGATAACTCTGAGTGTCATAATTGATATTTATGGTCTTAAATTTATTTAATAATTTTTATTTAATAATCATTATATTCGTTTTATTACTTGTTTTATTTATTTTATATACACAGAGGATATTCATTTTGAGTTTATATATGGTTAGATTTGTGGTATGTCAGAGCGCAGGAGGGTTTTAGATTATAATTTTTGTATTAGTTCTATTTTAGATCGGGAAGGTAGAAACCCTACACCTATTACCACCCTGCAGCCTGATTATGCACTAGGTCTTTTTTCCTTTTTTTTTTCATTTATTCAGTGTAAAACTTATTGAAATCTAGATGAGCTATGTCTACAGCTCAACATTTATCTAATACTTTCAATAAGATTTATTTGACATGATCTCCCCCCAGTGAATCCATGCTGCTTGAGATCTTTAAGTTACTGGATTTAAGATATTGTACTATTTGTTCCTTTAGCAGTGTTTTCATCAATTTCCCAACTATTGATGTTAGGCTCACTGGTCAGTAGTTGGCTGTTTCTTCCCTACTTCCACTATTATGCAGAGCGACTACATTTGCTATTTTCCAGTCCTCTGGAATCACTCCTCTTTTTAGTGACTGGTTGAAAAATGTTAGTAGCTCTTTTAGTAGAAAGTTTTTATAATACCTGCTCCTCAGTAAAAGTTATAGTAATTGTCTCCTTTGTATCAAAAATCTTCCGATATAAAAGTGGTCCCTTTCCCTCTTCCTGTGAATAGGGAACAAAAATACTTCACATACACATACTTTTGAGATTCTGTCACCATTTGTAAGTAGCAAATCTAAGATTACCTTTCACCAATTGCATGAGGTACGCTTCCTGTAATTAATTAAAATATCTCTGAGAGGTTGCGTTATAAATCTTTTATTTTTCTATTTATTATCATTGCTAGGTATATTTATTTTGCTTTTTCTATTCTCTTTTATATTAGTTGCTATGAATATGCTACCTGTCATTATTGCCTTGCCACACACTTCTTGGGTGTGGGAGCAGCTGATTTATTATTATTTATTTCACTGCTCCCTTTTCTGGTTTTAATAGTTCCTAATGAAGCATTCAAACTGATCTCCTATAATTTCATTTGTAATAAAAAATGGGTGCAAGCCATCCCTTTTATAAAGGTTTCTGTTTAGCCAGATGACATGGCTATGTTTTATGAAACCAAATCTTTCATCATGACACCATTTGTTAAGCCATAGAAGTTACTAATGTGTACTAATTTTACCTTTTTCAAATCTGTGTACTGGTAGTTCTTTAGAAAAAGTCACAGTGTTTGCCACCTGCTTAAGAGCAATTCCTAACTTTCTAAATTCATATTTAACAGCCAGCACTGTTAACAGGTGCAATATGACACCACCCTCCCTTTCCTTGCTCTGGCCCGGATTCAGAGTTTTAGCGGATGTGCAAGGCAAATGTAAATCGGGCCGTTATTTATTTATTTTAATAGGTTGCAGCGAAGGGGGTGGCGGTGGGAAGGGGTTAATTTTGTGTAGAAACTGTTTTTTTGTTTTTTTTTACTAATTGCTTTTTTTTTTTTCCAGCTTCGGTGAGCCTACGCCTACACTTGGTGTAAGCGTGGTGCTTGTTAAGCAGCCACCAGACTGCAGTGGTCGTGTATTTAAATGAGAAAAACGCCCCTTTTCTCATTCAAATATACTTTCCACAGACGCAGGCCTGTCGGATGCGATCACAGACGGATGGGTACTTTTGCACCCATCTTTCTGTGCGCGCTCCCGATTTGGGCATGCGAAGTACACATTTTGGCAGCTCTGAATCCGGGCCTCTGTCTTTAAAATAAGTAAAATGTGCTTTTTATCCTGTGGAGCTATAGCTCCCGCCAAGCCTTTTACCTGATTCCTAATTTCAGAACCTCTTTCCAGCTGGATACCCTTAGAAGTATCCTTCATTTCAGATTGTGGAATTTCTTCTTGCTGCTACTTATTTGCCACCAAACTTAACCACCAAGATTAATTTATAGCTTTAATCTATTATGCACTTGAAGAAACATTTTAATGGTCTTGATATGCATAACATATTTTTACTTATATAATGTGCCCACGTAATGCAGAAAGGAAGGCTTTGTTTATGTCACCTTTAAGGACTTGGAGGTATATTTTTGGAATTTCAAAGGAGGTAAAGTGGATAGTTGGGCCATGGTCATCAGATTATGGATTTACATTCTAAAAAATGACAGTTAAAATGTAATTATATGTAATGTATAACATCTACCCCTTTCACTACAGCACTTCATGTTCAGTAGCCCTTGATCTTGCAAGTTCCCCCAAAAGGAGGTTCATAAATGTAGCCATTCTGCAGGAATTGCAGTTTTGACATACAAGAGCCATGCATAAATTTGGACAAATTGGACAGATGGCATTTCCACTATTTGCATTTTCATTAATGAACTTTAATGAATACACTAAATGTGTCTGAACATTTAGTGCCAAAGTGGGGATAATTTGGAGACTTGCAATAAATTACCTTGTCATTATTAGCCAGAACAATGAATGAAATGCTTTTATGCTACTTTCTATTCGCTTGATTTTACTATGAAATTGCCATTAAAGTTGATTATCCTTTTGTTGCAACCTATCAAAGCTTTATCAATAAAATAACATTTCAGAAAGATACGTTTGATTTCAGTCGATGATAACAGATACTTTTGTGTTAGTGGTTTCATTGTAAAGGGAAGGTTTCCAGTGGGTCACAAACAATGACTTGATGAATGCTGGTCTCAGCCCTTGTTCTTTGTTCTTCTCACACTACTTTGTGCCCTTTCAGTGGTAAGGCTTTATTGATAAATACGTTGTATTATTCTTTTGTCTGGAATCACTTGGATCATATGCATGCTGGGATTACAATTTGGATATAGGAAAAAAAGTATTTGTGAAAAGAAAACTGAACAAAAAAAAGATGTGTATGGATTGTTTTATTGTATATAGAACCACATTTGTTTATGCCTTCTTTGACTTTTGGACATATCCAATAAGCATTTAGCTGTCACAAAAAACATTTTTCATTACTGTTATTAATTTAATGAAGTACAAGCCAGTAAGATGGTGGTCCTGCAAACTACTAGGCCAAGATACTGATTTCCGATAAAAACCCTATTTCCATTCGGTTGGATTGTAAGTGTGCATCTTTGTGAGCCAGTTTGACAATTGGTACTTCCTACAGCTTCTGTCAGGCGGCCAGGGCTTAGCATTGCAATGCACAGTATAGCCATGTTATTGTACTGCATAGCAATCAAGACCAATCCAATGCCATTTTAAGTGCATAAGAGCGGAAAATTTTAAGGTAGAACCCTGGAGTCCAAAGTCCGTGCAGTCATGGTAAGGTTTAGGGAATCCAATGTGATAGAGGATTTCTGCTCATGCACTAAGATCAGAACTTTGGATTTGTTGTTGATCATATTTTCAGCATTACAGTTAATTTATTACATTGTATATGATACCAATGAAAATGTTTGACAAGCAATAAAGGTTTTTTTATTTTTGCATTTACAAAAAACATGCTGCCATTTGTAAAGTTAAAAACAAAAACATGCTACACACGCTAATGGATGTGTCTGTGCATGTTTAAAAATGCATAACTGTCATTACCATTGCTGGTATGGCTAAGTATGTACATCCGAATATGACTATAGACTATACAGTCATATTTCCATTGCCTTATAAAACTTTTCTCTAACCTCAGCACACGTTCTTCATCAACATTAAAACTATACTCTGCACACGTCACTACCATATAAAGGCCTGTAGCCTGCACTCATTTATAAAGTCATTTTGACCAATACACTAAAGACACCGCTAAAAGAATTGTTAGCAATACTCTGCATATGATTCTAAAAGATGAAGTAGCAATAGTCTGCAGACGTTCCACAAAAATGACTAGCCAATCCAAACTTAATAAATGACATTGACATGACAAGGCCCAATACATGAAGTGACCCCTGATCAGACCATGATTGATGAGAATTCTTCCCAGTCAACGTCTGCCGTTACATTCTTTACACTATACTGTAAATCTACTCGCAAGAGTGCCAAAAATGTTAGACACCCCTCAAAAAGAGCTGTTACAGAAGATTCAAGTGAGCAGAACTGTGAATCCTGGACCACAGGAACCATCACATTCACTCTCAAATTACTCCAGTGGCGTTGGAGTGATTCGCACTGCTGCCAACCTGACCACCTGCACGACCATCTGCATGTAAACGTAGACAATAAAGTAAGTACCTGTCTTCATCTGTTTATAAAGTGTTTTTTATGTGATTTAACTTTTTTTGTAGCACTCACAACTAATCTCATTTTTTTACTTTTGTTGTTCAGGATTTCAACTTTACAGCGCTGAAGCAGCCACCTCTGCACCATCCGCATCATCACCATCCTTCTCACCAGCAGTCCCAGATGTACAAGCAGCTCCCCCTCCTCTCATGGCACTGCAAATCCCCCCTCTTTGTACCCAATCCCCTGCTGAGCCTTCAACCTTGAGCACAGGATATTGTTCCCTTTTCCCCTTACCCTTTTTCTTTCCCAGCTTATTCTCCCCCTCACTCTGTGGCATCTTCTCCCACCTCCTCTACTTCTTCTATCCCACTTTCACTCCCCCTTTTCAAATTTAACTCTAAGGTGGAGCCTTTTGCTTTTTCTTCATCTACTCCCAATATTTTTTTTTTTTTTTATAAATTCTTTATTTTGAAATAAGGCATAACAAAGAACAGACCGTCGGCATCTTAACACTATATAGCAAAAGAGAGTTCAAAACCGAGGAATGCTAAAATAATTGCTTATGATCAAATTGTAGTTTACTATCCAGCAAGCCACGGGATTCATTTGTGATAAAACCTGAGGTGTCAGGCAGTGAGTGTCACGGCCTCAGGGTTCTGTGGATCTGTCTCGGGTACCAAGGAAAGGATTTGACGAGCAGGTGTAAAATGGAAGCTTGCAGGTTTAATGAAGGGTTGGCACATGAACAGATGCAAGAACACAAGGACAGTCTCAATGGTTAGCAAACTGTAGACTTTACAGGGCCATACTATGCCGGACTGGAACAGGCAAGGCAATACAAAGTCCAGTGAGTCTTGGCAGGACCAGACTATGCCGGTCTGGAACAGACAAGGCAATACAAGGTTGAAAAAGTCTTGACAGTACCGGACTATGCCGGACTGGAACAGGCAAAGCAATACAATGTTCAAAGAGTCGTGGCAGGACCAGACTATGCCGGACTGGAACAGGCAAGGCAATACAAAGTTCAAAGAGTCTTGGCTTACCAGGCTCACTGGTGTAGAGCTGTCCTGTAAAAGGTTGCAAGGGCTGGAGCAGGTAAACTGTACCGGAACTGGATTGCAGGTTAAGCTTGGAACCGGATTGCTGGGTCAATCTGGAACTGGATTGCAGGGTCAAGCTGGGTCCGGATTGCAGGGTCAAGCTGGGACCGGATTGCAGGGCAAGCTGGGACCGGATTGAAGGATCAAGCTGAGACTGGATTGCAGGATCAAACTGGACCGGATTGCAGAGTCAAGCTGGGACCGGATTGCAGGATCAAGCTGGACCGGATTGCAGGATCAAGCTGGACCGGATTGCAGGATCAAGCTGGACCGGATTGCAGGAACAAACTGGACTGGATTTCAGGGCAAACTGGAACCGGATTGCAGGGCAAACTGGAACCGGATTACAGGGCAAGCTGGAACCGGATTGCAGGGCAAGCTGGAACCGAATTGCAGGATCAGGAGTCAGGAACCAGACCAGGATCAGGAGTCAGGAACCCGACCAGGATCAGGAGTCAGGAACCAGACCAGGATCAAGATCAGGGTAACCAGGACCCTTAGAGTGAACAAGCTGTTCTGGCACTGAGAGAGCAGTGCACAGGGTTTAAATAGCCCGCCCAGTGCACAGATTGGCTGGAGGGATCATGTGTGCTGCAGAGGAGTATCTGAGTGGCTGCTGGGAATCATATGACAGGAGGCAAGATGGCGACGCTCCTGCACCAGAGGCTACTGGTGCAGATGCCTAATCCCAGACACTATGCTGCACACATGCTGCAATGGAGACTGTGCAGGAGGCTGTCATTATTGGGAGTGGCACCTCCAGAGGGCTGGAGAACAGGCATGACGTGGGAGAGCCGCTGACAGACGGCTCGTGGTCAGGTAAGTGCGGCGCCGCAGATCGTGACACTGAGAAGTACGATTATCAAGTAATCTATGTATGAGGAAAGGGAGTAGAAGAGTGGGGGTGTGGGAAGGGGTTGAGGAAAGTATGGGCCAGGCTCACTGGTTTATTTTATTCAGTTTAGATTTAGGTTTAAAACATAATTTTATGTTCAAATAGACTACTGTCCTCTGCTACATCTTCTCAATCAGGGAAAGGGAAGAAGTTGGTATGGAGAAGATGGAGGTAGCATGGATTATCTCAGGCACTGAGTAGGGTGGAAAATTCAGGGGAAAACTTAATTTCCATCCAGCTAAAACAGATTGAGGTAAATTGTTGAAATTTCTCACTGGCCAAAAGTGTAATGTCGTCCATGTGGTAATAGAGATCTATCCTATCTATCCACTCCTTTATAAAGAGAGGAGAGGTTGATTTCCAATGGCCCGGGATCACCACAATCGCCGCATTGCTCAGGTGGTGCAAAAGGGAGTTCTTATAATAGGAGATAGAAGAGGGGTGCAATGCGCAAAGCCAGAATTCCGGCTTCCTAGAGATCCCGGGCTGTATGCAGAGTTTACCGATATGTTCTACTGCGCATGCGCAGTAATTTTGTAACGTAATCTAAGAGGAGCAGTGTATTTTCTTGTATAGTTTCTCCCAGTCAGAAGTCTCAAGGGGGGCTGCAAGCTTTCTATTCCAAGCCTGAACAAATGTGTATTCTGCAGAGAAGAAGTGGATAATGAGAAATCTATACAGGGTGGAGATTACGGGCCTGATTCAGAGATGCGATTTCCACGGCACTTAGGTGCGTATATTTAAGATCCTAGAAAATGTGCAAAACTGCGCATGCGTAGTAATAGTGCAACGCCGTTTACGTAGCGGTTAGGAGCGTAAATTCGCTAAGAGCGTAAGTATGAATCGCACGCAAGCACTTAAGATCTTAAGTGCAGCGAATCTTTAAGATCTTAAGGATTTGCATGGAAATGGGCGGGGGGAGGCAGGGAAATGAGGGAAAGTGGGCGCGGGCTGACACGTAGGATCTTAAATGAACGCTACCACGTCACTTAAGATCCCAAATGACAGCGTAGAGTTAGGGCAAGTCAATGGTGGTCTAAGTTTAAGATCCACCGCTGTTTGCAAGGGGAGTGTCTGTTTTTGCAGTGGGCTGGAACCTGCTAAGATCTTAGCAAAGGTGCGTATATTTGCGATCTTTTCGCAATCGCATCTCTGAATCAGCCCCTACATGTGCTGGAAAGGCTGGCTAAGAGCAAAGGGACTCAAACTGGAATTCAGCTTGAGTAAACCCCACAGTGTGAGGAGAGGTCTGTATGAAGTGTTTAATTTGCAGGTAGGTCCAGTACTCCTTGTGGAAAAAACCATGTTGCTCTTCCAAGCTTTGGAAAGGGAGGAGACCCCCAGAGCTCACCAGCTGATTCACCCTCTGCCCCTGTATTCTTTCTCCACCCCCAGCTCTTCACCTAAATCTTTCCTTTACCTGTCCAATCCCACTTTCCCCTAATCTAAGACCTTAGGGTCATCATAGGATTCATTATGATTTGTTCAGAGCGATAAGTGTATTAAGTGATAAAGTTACCTGTAAATCTAATGGGCTTCTCTGTCTTGCTTTCATAGATAATTAAGGCACTTTTACAATGGTATAAATTTGAAAGATTCATAGGCAAAATTGTTGCAGTAATGAAAAGTATTTTCATGTGCAGCGTTCCCAGTCACCCGTGTACTTATGTTGTTTTCTTTTTCTTCTTGGCTGCTGCACTCTTTGGCGCCATCTTTAGCACCTGCCCTCAATTCATCCATTATTACACTTTTGCACACTTGCCTATATAATAATGATGCGAAGATCATATAGGGGATCATTTTTTTTTTATTTGTTCTGATTTCTAAAATTTAAAAAGTAAACGTAAAAAAAAAAGTTCTAAAATACATGCTTTTTTTTCTCATATTGATACGTTATCTATGTATCGTTTTGTTACGTAGATTGCTCATATGCGGACTTTAAGACCGCATATACGCAATCTACGTAACAAATTGATATGATAAAATAGGACCTGATTCACACTTAAGAATCATCTTAAAATAAGAACTTAAAGTCACACCTGGGCTAAACCATGTTGATTGCAGGGGAGTCATATTTCATCTGTTGCAAACAGTACTGAGAGGTGATATTTCCCAGCCCAAGTCTAACTAACAGTGTAACAGTAAAGCTGGTCAGTATCTGTGTGCAGTAAGCAATTCAAAGATATATCCCTGCATGCAAAGAATACAATTAAATTAATCCCCCCTGAAATCAACATGGTTTTATCCAGGAGTGACTTTAAGTTCTTATTTTAAGAAGATTCTTAAGTGTGAATCAGGTCCATAGTTACTATGCATGGGCAGTAGCAAGTATCAGTAAAATACGCATGTATAAGCAATACGTCCGGTGGTGTCAATCCAGGCCTTAGAGGTTTATTATTTATTAGCTTTAGGGTGCCTAAAAAGTAATGGAATAATATAACTTCATAAAGTGTTAATGTTAAAGGTATAAATCACATATTTGACAAATGTGATAGTGATTAATACACATAAACATTTTGCAATAACATTACATGAGGTTACTTTTAGGTAGCATGATCCAGTTCACTTATTTAACACATTAATAAGAGTTCAACCAAACTAACTGTGTGTTTTTGAAGGGAATACATAAAATATATGGCCCTGATTCAGATCTCCGTGAGACTTACGTAAGCACAGAGGAAAGAAGTGGACACCGCTGGCACTGTCCTCCTTACTTAATTGTCCAGAACACAGATCCTTAACTTCACCACACGGATCTCTGTCCGCACGGCTGCAGATCCATGAAGAACTGCCTCTCCCCACCCCCTGCCCTTCATTACCATGCCCAGCCCTGCCTGGGTGGTAAGGTTTTGCCTTGCGGATTTGAAGTGTGGAAGCACTTATGACACGTAACATCCGGCACGCACATTCGTAAAAAAGTAATAGCATTTCACTTTTCTGTCTTTACATAGTTACATAGTTGATGAGGTTGAAAAAAGACAACAGTCCATCAAGTTCAACCTATTTTGGATCTCCTGCGATCCCTATCTTTATATTTGAAGTTAATCCATATAAAGCAACCTCCAAACTGTTGCAATCCTAAGAAATAAATACATACATTTCTCCCTTGCTCCACTACTGTCCTTTATTTAAATTAGCGGTCCTGGTAACCCTGGATGTCCTTTTTTGCTAAAAAAATATATCTAATCCTTTCTTAAACATATCCAGTGAATCTGCCATCACAACCTTTTCTGGCAGTGAATTCCACATCCTGACTGCCCTTACTGTGAAGAACCCTTTCCTTTGCTGGTTGTGAAATTTCTTTTGCTCTAACCGCAGTGGGTGCCCCCGTGTCCTGTGTACAGTCCTTGGGGTCTTTAGTGTCAGCTATAGCTGCAGGTTCTACACATCTTTGCATTGACAGACACCTTATATGGTTTCACCTTTGAACCATTCAGTAATCACATTTGCACGAGCTTTCCTTGTTCAGTGGTGCAAAAGGCAGATATTGGCTTTTCTGAGACTTATTAATGTAAGTAGTCACATTGGAAACTTTGGAGTCTTGCTTAAAAGTTAACGCATTAATATGACTTTTACAGTCCCTAATAACATGTCACATGGAAACTATGAATTTTGTGTGCAACATATAGCTAAGATTTCTAAGAATTACACTTCTTAACTCATATGTGTTCGATCCTGAGGTGCAAATACACTTAGTAACATATATAAGTATTTTCATGTAGTTATATGCTATCCAGATGATAGACATATTTCATATGCAACTTTTAACTTTAGTACATTATTGATTGCAATTGCAATCTTATCCAGCACTAGCTGTGTCCAGGAGATATGGCTGAATTTGGATACAGAGTACATGCATTATAATTAAGTCGCATAAATACGTCACATATTTTGTTTTCAAATTGCATGCATATCAGGATTCAGCATCCAGTACTTTTAAATGGACATGCTAAGTCCCAACTCTGGGTCATATATCATGTATGTTTAAATTGATAGAAAAACTCAACACAGAGGTCCCAAGTGTCCAAAATAGCTACTCTGAAAAAGCAGCTCCCTGTCAGCTGCTTTATACACTACAGCTTTATTGTGCTCATAGGTAGAGACAATGGGCCTGATCCAGACCTACGCTGGCTGGCGTTAAGACGCCAGCCAGCAGTGTAAGATCGGCTTAAAAGCCAATCTGCGCATGTGCCGGGCAGATGTTGCCCGGCGTCACTAGCAAACGCCCGATCTACGAGGGGGTGTCCCCCCGCCATTACTACGCTCAAGTTAGTGTAGGTGGGATGGGGGAGGTAGTTTAATGAGGGAGGGATGGAGGGAGGGAGGGGTTTGCGGGTATACGCTCCCGTGCGAGCGTATTTTCCCTTGCTTAGGCCGACTGAAGTTAGGGTAGCCTTCAGCTGGCGTAAGCGAGTGAAAATACGCTCGCACAGGGGGGAGTGTCGGGGGGAGTGTACGCCGATACACTGTGCTTTTCTACGCACGGCGTATCAGCATAGATCTGGATCAGGCCCAATTACCCCAATCCAGATCTGAGCGTAATGCATGCAGTGTGTGTTCTGCAAATGCGTTTGGAAACGTGGCACAGGTTGCATGAGACCCAGCACTGCGCAAAACTGTCATTTGAATTGCAGGCATACACGCGACAAAGGGTACGGCCACACAGCAGTTAAAATGTAAGAGGATGCCCAAATACGCAGCACAAGGGCAGTGTAGTGCACTGTATTTGAAGCTAGTAAAAACTGTTATTAATGCAGCAAACAGTTCAGATGATATATGAACAGTTAATAAAATAAATAAAATTATGAAATAAAAATATGCTATATTTTAAAACTGTATATTTTTAGATTTGATAGCAACATTAAACAGCAGCAGTGATTTCATGACTATATTTATGATTTAGCAGTATGAAATTCACACAAAAGTGGCTGTAATAGGTCATTTATTGTGTGCCCCCAGGACATATACATGACCTGCAGAAGGTGTAATTGTTTTAACGTCAACAATCCTTTGTTACGTCTGTGTTCTGACTGTTGCGAGTTTCCGCTAAGAAAGGCTGCCTTATGAAGTAGGGACAGCCAAAAGATGCATTTCGGCTGTCCCTATTTCAAATGGCAGCAGTGTTAGAATTTTTTTTAATGAATGGGTGAGTATGTGATTTGCATACTCACCCATTCACTTTCTGAAGCGTCGCTGCCAGGGACTTAGGGTTAGGCTACAGGGGGAACTAGGGTTAGGCTATGGGGGGAACTTAGGGTTGGGGAGTAGGTTGGGGGAAACTAACTTTCTGCTTTCGGAGCACTGTGTTCGGTGCTTCGGGGATCGATTCCTATGCCTCATGAAGGCATAAGCAATCGATATCCCAGCCAGTTCGGAACTGGCTGGGAGTAAACGGCCCTAATGAAATAGGGGATGTTCGCTATAGGGGACCCACACTTGTTCTGACCAGGGTCAGATGCACTTGCCATGGCACGCCCTTACTGTAGATTGACTACATCCCTCCACACCTTCCCTCCTTCAACATGCCCCTCAGAGTGCAAGCCCCGGATGCCAGGGTTGCGCTATGATCTGAACCAGCCGTGACTGCGCGCTCTTCGGTTCTGCTCATGTGCAATGTGAAAACATGCAAAGAAGCGGAAAGCCAGTTGGTGTACGCTCAGGTCAGAATGGCAGCTAGTATTTCCTTTGTGCTGTTACATAAAGTTATAAAGGGAAGTGGTAATTCATTGAGGAAATCCTTATCTTTCCATAGGAAGTCCCATTATGGGGTCCAACATGATAATTCTGCACAGACATTAGAGCCAAAGATTAAGCACCTTGGTAGCTGGCATTCATACTTACTATGTGTTTTACAATGAACAGTCTTTTTAGCAAGAGAATTGTATTATTTACCTATTACTTTAAAGTCTACAATATACAACATTCAAAGCATGAAAATAAAAGCATCATTAATTTAGCCAGTTTTCTCTACTAAAGTTGAACCTTAAGTTGCCACATGTCCTTACATCCATGGGTCACTGGCAACTATAACAGGCCAGGAAAATCAAAAATTCCTACATTAAATCATTGACCTTTAAACACGCTTGGTCCATGTTTATTACTAACCTAATCCTTAGGCACAGCTGGCATGTGTGACATAACAGAAGACACACAGTGATGATTAGAGAGCTACTGTTGGTTAATAGCTTCCACTCTTTCTGCTTTTATTATAGAGAAAACATCTGTCCGTCAACACTAGCATTTGAACTACACCCTGGGCTAGTGTGCATTTTCCAGCCACAGCAATGTCAATATTAGTTGCTGATCCATGTGCGTGTGTAGCCACAGTCTCACCTGTAGTCATTTGTCTATGGTACAGCATTTGTCAAATCACAAACCAGCAGCAATTAACAGTATGCAAGCAACTGAATGAAGCATTCTTTATCTAGTAAGACCATAAATAGCTAATTTATGCTGTAAGTGGGGCAAACGATACTGACTGGTGACCAGAGAGGGTACATTGTGTTTAGCTAGCTGCAGGGACCTAGGACTGTATATATTGTTGTTTGTGTTTGATTTCTGGACTTCCACCCTGACATTAAAAAACAGCAATGTGGTTCAGCAACTGTTATCACTATATATATATATATATATATATATATATATATATAT
>WWET01000274.1:183946-202395 GCA_011038615.1 Limnodynastes dumerilii
ATGTTTATTTATTATTAATTGTTTAGGTAGCTTTCTGTTTAGGTTAGTAAAGTCTATTATAGAAGTACATAGAGAGTGTAGCAAGGATTCTGATGCAGTGCTATTGGTGACTTTGATCATTACATGATTTTTTTTTTTTCTAAATAGATTCCCCTCCAAGGGTAATATTGCATTCCTTTCCCACCAAGGTATATACCATTTTTTACAGCAGGGGTTTAAGTTATTGGGCTGGATCCAGACTTCAGTAAGTGCTTGAAATTAGTTACTCCTGGGCTAAACCATGTTGATTGTAGGGGGAGTCAACGTAATTGTATTCTTTGCATGCAGGGATATATCTTATATACTGAAACACGCCAACAGCTATGTATAGGCAGAAAGGCTGCGCAGTACATCGCAGCAGCTTACACAAGTTTGCGTGTTGAAAAATTATATTTAATTTTTCATTTTTATAATGAATTTGACTTGCTGTCATAAAATTAATTTCTCGATTTGGAAAAAAATGTTCAGAAATACGATGCTATTTAGGTAATTATAAATATAATAATAATCAGCATAGTGTAGTGTATGCAGTGTGTGTGTTTTGGAACATGTTTTATGCTTTCATTTAAAAGCTTAAGAAGTGTAAGGTATGTATAACAAAGAATAGGGGCATTGAATGAGTGCAAATCTCCTCTGTTTTATGCTTACACCAGCCCTGAGTTGGTGCAAGATTTTAGGAGGAAGTGCAGGGAAACCAGGCTGCTACTGAGCTCAGAGCAGCACTAAATTGACCACTTTCACATATAAATATAGTCAGGGGCGGATTGGGAACTTAAAGTGGTCCAAAGAAAAAAATCTGCAAGAGGCCACATGTGGGTGGGATCAA
Source organism: Limnodynastes dumerilii (assembly GCA_011038615.1). Taxonomy (NCBI): domain Eukaryota; kingdom Metazoa; phylum Chordata; class Amphibia; order Anura; family Limnodynastidae; genus Limnodynastes; species Limnodynastes dumerilii. The sequence goes on from WWET01000274.1 coordinate 184,812, forward strand.
CTATTGTTGGGGCCCCAAAAATATGTATAATGGATTAGTACAGAATAAAGAACCTACAGAAAAGTATGTCACATTCCAATAAAGAGATTTATGGTGACCTCTATGCAATGCAGGTAGTCACTGCCACCCCAGTGACCACTACCTTAAACATACAGAATCCTCCCAATACATACAGGATCATAGTGACCACCGCTCAATACATACAACAGCCTAATGATCTCCATTCTATACAGACAGTCAATCAATTTTAGCAACAACCACCCATGAAGTAAAAAGGAAGCTGCTGAGTGGCCTCCAGAGGCCACCGGCCTATCAAGAAAATTCCATGTAATTCCTATGGCCAATCCACCCCTGAATATAGTGGAACAGCCCCTTGCACCTACAGAGAACACAGAAGTTAGCACTGAAGGATGAGCCTTTTTGCTTGCAATTTTTGAGCTTCCTCCTGTTCTGTACATGAGCAGTTCTTATACATGCTCCGCTTACACCTAAGAAATAGGTGAAAATGCAGCTTTGGGTCAGCTCCATCTTCTCCTTTTTCACTTTCTTTGTTTTTAATCATAAAATTAAATCTGAATAACTCAGCCTTATTTCCTTAATAACATTATGGAATTACTCCAGCAATTCTACCATGATCTCTATAATCCCCCCCCCCCCCCCTGCAACCCCCCACCAACCCCCCCCCCCCCCAGTGAACTCCCCATCAACCACTCCTAGGTCTACCTTAATTAACACATTCCTTAACCAAGTCATTCTCCCATCCTTAGACCCCAACCAAGCTGCCTCCCTGAATGAGGAGAGCTTGTTAGAAGAGATCTCGCTGGCTATTAAGTCGCAGAAATTGCTGCTTATTACAAGCGGTTTGCCTCCCTCCTACTCCCCCACCTCCACTCCATGTTTAATGCAGCCCTCTCTGGTGCCCCCTGGCCCCCTGAGACCCTGGAGGCTAGAATAATTGTAATCCCCAAAGAAGGAAAGGACCCCCAGATTTGCGCAAGCTATAGGCCGATCTCCCTGCTCAATTTAGACATTAAACTCTATGCTAAAATTCTGGCCACCAGACTGATCCATTATGACCAGGTAGGTTTTATCCCGGGGAGACAGGCCTCATTGATCTTATTGCTTGACGCAGAGAAAGCGTTCGATAGAATCTCCTGGGACTTTTTGGACCAGGCCCTGCAAAGTTTTGGTCTTCATGGCCCTTATCTAGACGGCGTGCGGTCACTGTATTCCTGTCCTTCAGTGAAAGTAATAGTAAATGGCTCCCCCTCACCACTGCTATATATTAGAAATGGCACCCCTAATTTTTGCCTTGGCCATTGAACTCCTAGCAGCAGCTATTTGCCAGTCCCCAGACATTACCGGAATCCAAATTGGCCAGCAGAATTATAAACTCTCTTTTTGCGGACGATGTGTTGCTAACTCTAACCAACCCGCGTATCTCCCTCCCAAATCTTTTCGCCGTCCTGCAACAGTATGGGCAACTGTCAGGATACAAAATTAACATGTCTAAGTCTAAATACCTCCCCCCTTGAGAGCCAATACCTCACATCTACTTTCCACTTCAAATGGCAAAAGACAAAAATGCGCTATTTAGGTATCTTTCTCACGAGCTCCTATCACTCCTTATATGAGGCCAACTACCCTGCCCTCCTAGGTCGGATTAACTCTGATCTTCACTCATGGAGACACCTGGTGCTGTCATGGCTGGGCAGGATCATAGCGGTAAAAATGACCCTCCTCCCTAAACTCCTCTATTTTTTTCAAACCCTCCCAGTTAAAGTCCTAAACACCACACTTATATCTATTCAACGCTCCCTGGTCAGATTCGCGTGGAACCACCGGCCTCCACGAACCCGCCTAGCTCTTCTTAAAAAAAACACTATTTTGGGAGGTCGGGGTTTCCCTGACCTCAAATTATATTACCAAGCTTCCCAGTTTAGCCATATTGTAGCATCTTATGCTCTCCCTGGGTAAGTTAGCCTGGGTGGACATTGAATCCTCCTTCCTGGGTATATCATCACTATCGTCCGTTTGGGGCACACCATGGGCCGCATGCCTTTCTGTCGTGTCTTCCATCCCTACAACGGCATTCTCGGCTGCACTCTGGGACATATGTAGACCTCGCGTAGCCTCCCCCCCTCTGAACTCCCCCCTATTGCCTCTTTGGGATAATCCTGCGTTCCCTCCAAGTCAATCAAACAATTTCTCTCGCCCGTGGAGGTGCCTTGAGATTCAGTGTGTCCACGACCTCAAAGGAAGTGGAGAGTGGCTCTCCTCTGCCTCCTTGCTACAGAAATTCCATTTCTTTCAGATTCGACATTATCTACTCTCACTGCCGACGGCAGCTCATCTTTCCTCTCCCTCCACCTTTGAAAACCTCTGTTTGACGGCCCCTCTCCGTCAAGGGATGATTTCCACCCTCTACGCTATCCTGCTAGACACTCATGTTGGCCCTCAAGACAAACACGAAAGAGACTGGGAGCGCGACTTAGGTCCCTGCCCTTACGATGAGGACCCCTGGGAAGATATCTGCCAAAATGTCGCCAAATCCTCCATCTGTACTAAAATCAAAGAAAATGCCTATAAGATTTATGACCGGTGGTACCTTACCCCTGAGCATCTTGTGAAAATCTTTCCCTCCTCATCTCCCCAGTGCTGGCGTGAATATGGGGACATAGAATCGCTCCATTACGTGTGGTGGACCTGTCCAGCTCTGACACCATTCTGGGATGAAGTTCATTCCCTGCTAATGACTCTCCTCCCCTGCTCACCACCTAAAGACCCTTGGATCTACCTGCTCTGCTTCCTTATACCTGATGCGGATACCTCCTCCTGCAAACTAGCATCCCAAGTCTTGGCTGCAGCCAAGTGCCTTATCGCCAAAGCCTGGAAGCAGAAAGCCCCTCCACCCCTTCATTCCCTGATTTCATATATCTGGTTTATCGCAGGCATGGAAATAATGACTGCTTATCTACGAGGCACAGAGGCAGCCTACTACAAGGTTTGGTCCCCTTGGTTCGAAGAGCAATCTCCTTCCTATCCCCAATTGAGGTTAAACTTTCAACCTCCATGATAGCCGTCCTATTGCCATTACCCTTTTTTTTTTTTTACCTAGGCACCCAGTGCGTCCCCAATGTCCTACTCTCACCCTGATATGATTCCCTGGTGATCTCCCCTCTCCCTTCCTTCCCCCTCCTCCCCACCCCTACTTTACATACACTGTGTTATCATCCTGTTGTAACATTGTATTATTTTACTGTATGTTTTTGAAAAATGTTGTTGCAGCTCTTGTCTACTATGTACAAATGTTTACCTACTGTTTACCTGCTACTTCAATAAAAGAAAGTTTAAAATAACATTATGGAATTACTAACTCTTGAATATTTGTGAGTTGCATCACACATCAAAAGCTGTGAGGAGCATAATTGAAATATGTTTTATTGCTATTATCGATGTCATGTGAACAAATTGCAATCTAATCTTTCTATGTTGTTGTTTCTGTAGTGGAAATTAATTTGACGGGGGATTATTATCTTAGTGGAGGTGCCTTAGACACAGCATACAAAGCCAGCAGGATAACATTTCACTGGGGAAAATGTAATGCTACTTCAGATGGCTCAGAGCACAGTTTGGAAGGCCAGAAATTCCCTTTGGAGGTAATTGTTTACATATTACATTTTTAATGTTTTGTCATTTAAAATAGTACAAAAATATATATCTTGAATAGAGAAAAATCTCAGGACTACAAGTAACTCTCTACAGACTTTGCTGTTCACATTTCCACCCTATGTTATGTCAGTGGGGATCTGATGCCAGATGACTGCTGATTTCAGCCTTCTGTGTGGACAAGAGGAAGTCTTTCCCCTCACACGCATGGACTTATGATCCGTGGACCTTGCCTCAAAATTTCTAAACTGCCCTCACTTAAAATGGGAACGGCTTTGAAGTCTGGACAGAGTGTAAGGAGCTTACTGTACAATTAACATGTAACCCCCTCCCACTTGCGTACACCGTCGGATGTAAGCACTTCCTGTACAGATCCAGAAGCAGATGCACACTCGCATAATGTTGCTGTAGTCCAGATCTAGTCCATATAAATTTAATAGGACCTTTAAACACAATGAACTGGATCCAGACTTCTGATAAATGGACATTTTCTGTGTGCTCAGACCAGAAAATCTCTGATTTTGCAATTTGTGCAAGAACACACACTCGAGTGACTTAATTGGAACGCAGTCAACGCAATACAGACTTCCATCAAATGACCCTTATGACACGGGGAACAAGTGTGCTAATGGACTCTCCAGCAATCTAGATTTGTGATCTACTGCCATTTTAAGTGCAAATAAACTGGAAATTTTAAGGTTCATGCAAGAAACAAGAGTTGTTACCTAAGTACTTGCATGGATGCAGGGATACAAGGGTTCCACTATCTGATCAGCAAACTAAACATGGTACAATCGCATCTTAATATCTGTTCTAGGGTTTGATCATTTTAGCTTGAACAATCCATTCACACATAATGAAGTGTGACTGCTGTTTGTCAAAACACACTTGATAAGTTCTAAAACCTTTAGGAATAATAGGCCTGATCCAGACTTAATATTGACAGGTAATTTACGCATGTTGCATGCGTAAATCTGGCTGTGGGAACAAGCTACGTATGTGCACGGCAGATGTTACGCATTGAAACTCTGATTGTACGTAACTTGAACGTAACTCCGTATTATAGGGTTCCAGTAACCATCCTAGATTATAGTAAGCGTCATAAAACACAATCTTGTAACAACAATGAAAGAAATCAAATCATAGTCAACACTATGCAATACAGACAGTGTCCTATTCCACGCTATACAATTCACACGTCATCCTAAAAACCACCACATGATATAGACTATATATCTTATCATTCATGTCTTGCCAGCTCCCAATATTCCCCATCATGTGTCTCCAGCCCCCTAGTATCCCCCATCATGTCTCCAGTCCCCCCAGTATCCACCATCATGTGTCCAGCCCCCCAGTATCCCCATCAAGTCTCTAACTCCCCCCTCCAGTATCCCCATCATGTGTCTCCAGCCCCAAGTATTCCCAATCATGTCTCTCTATTCCTCCATTATCCCCCATCATGTCTCCAGCATCCCAGTATTCCCATCATATCTCCAGCCTCACAGTATTCCCCATCATGTCTCTCTATTCCCCCAGTATTCCCATCATGTCTCCAGCATCCCAGTATTCCCATCATGTTTCCAGCCTCCCAGTATTCCCCATCATGTCTCTCTATTCCCCCAGTATTTCCCATCATGTCTATTCAGCATCCTGGTATCCCCATATGTCTGCGGCACCCCAGTATTTCCAGTGATGTCTCTCAAGCCCTCCAGTTCCCCATGATGTCTCTCCATCCCCCTAGTATCCCCCCATGTCTCTCCAGGTCCCAATATTCTCTTTTACAGTCTTCCCTCCTTCAGTCTTCCGCTCTCCTCTGCAGCAGGCTTTCAAGTGAATGACGCTGATGTGACCTTAGGTCACACCACCGTCATCATGTCTCTCCACCAGCGTCATTCATTCATACACAGGAGGAGGACTGGAGGTGCTGCAGTGAAAGAGCGCCACTGTTAAACATTGTAAGGCACTCTCACCAGAGTGGGGAGAGCACCTTACAATGTTTAACAGCTTCGTTAAACATTGTAACACAGTGGTGTGGTCAGTGGGGGGATGCGCCTGTCCAGCCTGGCACCGTCCTGCACCGCATCTCCCCTCTTACCACATCGTGACATCCCTACGCAAGTCGATTATACGCATTGTGGGAGGAAGGAGGTATTTAAATTGTACAGTAAGGGCTGGTTTTGGCACTTACGTACGCCAAGGCATTACATACGACCAGAGATACGCATGGAAAAGTTAAGGTAGGATTCTGAACACATAAGTCAGCTAAGTTATGGGCATGTGAGGGTAGTGCCAGGGGAAGTATATTATACTTAGTAGTGCGTAACTCGGGCACGCTTGCATATGTAAACTGACCTTAAGTCTGGATCAGGCCTAAAGTCCTGTTTGCAGAGGTTACCAGATTACAAATGTATGGTAGAGCACCATTAGTTCTACAGAAAGTAAAAATTAAGCTTACAATGAAAGTTCACATAAAACATGGAACAGTTTCAAATATATTTTTGGATTTATGTGCAGTTTCTGGTACTGGGTCTTTTCAGCATGTCAGCTACTACACCACTTTGGTGCACAGTAATAATCTTAGTGTCAGACAGAAACTTTCCATCAAATTTAGGACCAGATCCAGACTTCTTTCTTTAGCAATTCCTAGGAATGGAAAATGCTCATTTATTTTGATAGTGCATGTGTATGTGTTACAAATAGATGTATTCAGTATGGATCTTGATCCGCAAATCATCGCCAATCATCAGTCTTATATCTGGCCCTTAAGGCATCTTCCAGAAGGACAATGACAATATGATAGAACTGACTCAAGAGTTAAATCCACATATGATGAGACTAGAAACATAAATTGCAAGAAAACAATTTCATAACTGGAGCTGTTTACTCAAATAAGGGTGTCAGATGCCCATTAGGGAGGTGCAGGTAGCTTATCTGCAGCTAAAACATCTTCATGATTTTAGTTATTTTACCAAAATACCGTTCGTCCAAATGTGAGTCTATGGTTTCAATCAATTTAATTAAAAGTATATAGAGTATTAAATTCTGGATACATATTAGTATATAATATTAACTGAGAAATTAGGTGAGAACAAATAGAGTTCTTAATCTTAATGAATGTCTAGAGGAATTTCAGAAGGGATCCGATATTCTTGGTCACACTTGTATAAGTTGTTCATAAATGCCTGCTGGATTATCAACTTTAAGATAGCATTATCACTATTATGGGCATTGTGTAAAGTTTTTCCTTTAAATAAAAATTTCTTCTAAATAAAATAAAATTCAAAACCTGATTGCAACTTGTTCATGAGAAAAAGTGTAGGAGGCACTCAGCAAAATATTGCTTGAATAGTGTTTCTACTACATACCTAAATTATTGCAGATTGTTACAGTATAAGAGAACAGATTGCACCTTATTGTGAGAGTAAAAGCCAGGTAACAGCTGTGAAGCATATAAGAGGCCATATAAATGAGCCACACAATAAAAGTTAATAGATGTCCTCAGCTGGTGCATACATCATGTTCATAAATGTGCTCCTTGCAATTAGAGCTTCCATTTATTTGATTATCATTTCACAGTATTATGCACCTTTGTGTGTTATAACGTACTATTTTTATTTTTCATTTCAATTATTGCTACAGATGCAAATCTTCTGCTTTAATGATAACCAGTTTGACAGTTTGGATGCTGCAATTAAAGGAAATGGAAAAATAAAAGCTTTATCTGTTTTATTTAAGGTAAGACACATACTGTACTTCTTTTTTTAATGTTAAGAACTGTCAATGTAAATATCTTAGAGCATTACCACGACCTAAATGTATGGCCTTAGGATTCCTTTCTGCTTCTAAGAACTTTTCTTCCGTTTTCAATATTTTCACTTTCAGGTGACTTTTATAAGGGGATGAGAGGTATAGGTGGGATAGATAAACGAGGAGTGAATATTGAAAATTCTGTAACAAAATAAGGTGACAGATCATGTTCGGAAGAGATTCCAGTGGAAGTACCGAGTCATCAAACAAGAGATTTCAGAGCTAGGTGTCCGCTGTCACAATGGCCAACGTCACAGGCCACTGCTCACAGATCCAGCTGAGCCTTTTCATTATTGTTTCCCCTATAACATCTACAGTGATTTCACAGGCTTTTTTTTATGCAACTGAAAGTAGTATATTACATTCTCTGCTGTTTCTAATGCTATGTGACTTAATTAACTCCCAATATGTACAGTGTTAAATCAAATTTATTGCAGGTTTTCAGAATGCAACACTACTGTAGGTTCACCAAGCTAGTTATTATACAAATAAGATAGGTAATGATTTTGTCTCAGGCCCTGCAGTATAAGAAAATATATAGAGGATGTTCAGGCTATTCATGCCTTGCAATAAGTCTAGATAACCTACTGTGCGCAAAGCAAATCACATTTGCTATCATTAGGAAGCATAGCGCACAGGGCAAAATGACTTCTCAGTAGAAATAGACCAGAAAGTCAGAATTTGGCAAAACTTAAAAGATCAATCAATTGTAAATCAGCATCCAGATGTTCCAATTTATATTATTGAAGCCGTTAGATTTATGACACAGCAGGTATAGCCAGTTCTGAGAAAATAGTGATTTAAATGAAAATAGAGGTGGCTGTTGCAGTTAAGATGAGCATCTCACTGCCGACAGCCTGTACTTTGCTACTGGAAAGACAAAATGGCACAGAGCATTGAGGAGATAGCCTGATTATTTGGGGGTGTGTGGTCTTTATGCACTGTCCACCGAGCAGTTTTTGAAAAGTGTGTAGCTTAAAAGAAGACAACATAAAATATATAGGCACCACTTTTGTGTGTGTGTGTGTGTGGGGGGGGGGGGGTGGGGGGGGGGGGGTTGCATGTAAAAATAATAATTAAAAATGTTTCTTCAAAACATTAACCTGAATTAAGTGAGGTTGCTTCTTTTACAGTTACTGGTGAATTGCAATGTACAACGTTCATTTTAAACATTAGCAAGTAAAAGCAATATAGGTTAGTTGAAACTTGCAAGAATGTGTAATATAGGGTTTAAAGTAAATAGGATTAAGGATTAATTAATTTGGTAATAAGGTACAGTGTTTAAAATGTAGGCAGATTAAGAAAAAAAAAACATTTATATCAGAAATTATTTTCATGTAATAGATACCAAGCCTGTAAACTGTATGCTTGAAAAGATTTTATTTGGTGTTTCCATGGCAACAATTAGACAAGTCATGACTGCAGATGAAACATTTATCATCAACATTATGAAGATAAGAATCAAACGTGTGTGAACCACAGCCTAATAGTATCCTTCAGAGCGCTAGAACTCATCAGGGACTGCCACCCCGATAGAAAAGGAAGAGCAATATAACATATGGATCTGTGACAGATAGGATTAAGTAATCACAACCCTGGTAGAAAAAAATATAAGCAATTTTAATTACAACTCTAAAAATAACAATAAACATAAGTTAAATGTAGTTCCATTCATACATTCCCACCATGAACAGAATAGCAACAATGCTACCAATATGATCTCATTTGAAATAGCAGAATGTACCCACGCTATCAGAGTAGTGGGTTATTGCAGCCATCCAAACCATCATTGGACTGACTTAGTGGTTCCTAAGGGGACAAGGAACCTATTTTGGATAAGCGAGTTTGGAGTGTACATTCTGCTATTTCAATTGAGATCGTATTGGCAGCATTGTTGCTATTCTGTCCATGGTGGGAATGTATGAATGAAACTACATTTTACTTATGTTAATTGTTGTTTTTAGAGCTGTAATTAAAATTGCGTATAATTTTACTTCCGAGGTTATTATTTGATCCTATCTAGCGCAGATCCATTTTTTCTATTATTAAGACATTATAGTGTCAGTATATATAGTAGCAGATTATCTCCAATTCTGATATTTTACACCAGTAATATATAGTGTTTACTGAAGGTTATAAAAAATGTTTCTGGCAATCACATGATAAATATGTAATTATTATCAAGGGCCAGATTTACTAAGCTGCGGGTTTGGAAAAGTGGAGATGTTGCCCATAGCAACAAATCAGATTCAACTCTTACTATCCTATTACATATTAGATAATGTCAGCCAGCATCTGATTGGCAACATCTCCAATTTTCCATACCCGCAGCTTAGTAAATATGGCCCCATGTGCCTCTGTAAAAAATTTTGGGGGCATATGTAAAATAATCTTTTACTATTGCAGATTGGTGAAGAAAACAATAATTTTGATGCAATTATCGATGGAGTTGATAGTGTTCATCGGTTTGGTATGTTTAAATTTACATTTTTAATGCTTGCATTAGCTAGATTTTTCTGTGTTTGGTACAGTATTCGGTGGGGTATTCAGAAACAAATATTGCATTATGTTGTAATGGAAGATGAGAGGCATTCTGGGAGATTTTGCTAAAGTATATATGCGTCCCTTAGCAATCAGATTTTAGATATTATATTGAACAATATACCGTTACTTTATTCAAGAATAAAGAAATAAAAATTGAAGTTACAATCAATTATGGGGCAATAGGCACCAATATAACCTCAGTAGGTCTCTCTCCATTGGAAGTGGGCATGGTCACTGAAGTACACCAGCACAATAACTTTGGTGTACAGTACCACATCTAGGATAGTGAATAAGTGTGCTGGGACTCAAATTAGGTATCTCGGTCTCCCCACAGACTATAATCCAGGTTTGTTTAGAGCTATACTTTACCTACAACAACCAGAAATTGTGGGGCCCAGGGCTGACAAAATATGCAGGGCTCCCCCATCCTCGGATGGATGGATATATTATTATATATATATCTATATATATATATATATATATATATATATATATAAAATATATATTATATATAAACAAACACATACAGCAGGTGCGCACCTGCTGTACAATTATAACTCACTGGGGGCTCGGTCAAACAACTGGGGGTGTGGTCAAACCACTGGGGCACATATATATATAATATATATATAATCTATATTATATATACACTAACACACATATCAGATGCTTGTGTATGTGTGTATATATATATATTTTTTATTTTATTTTTTTACATATACACATACACACATATGTTCCTTGTCTTTCTTCTCTTCCTTAGAACCCTGGTGATAGGAGTTGAACTCCTTTGCACCTAAATAGGGTCACTTACCTCTTTGCTGATTCTCACTTGTCCTTCTTTCTTCCTTCCTTGAGGCATCTGGAGGAGGATAAAATTGTAACTAATATGCCCCCATACATACACACACACACATTTTTCTACATATACACACACACACACACACACACACATAGATATAGATATATCAACTACAAAACTACATATATATATAACTACATAACTACACACATAAATATTATTGCTCCTACACAAATAGAAACCATAGTTGCATGCATGCATTAGATTCATACATATGCACGCACATGCATAACATTATACATACAAACACACATAACATACATAATAGAACACACACACTACATACATGTATTATATCACTCACACACATAACGTAACATGCATGCATGTATAATATGACACAAACACACATAACATACATAACAGAACAAAAACAAACTACATACATGCATTATAACACACACACACACATAACATACATAACAGAACAAAAACAAACTACATACATGCATTATAACACACACACACAGACATTATCACATACACCATGCATGCATAATATCACACACACCATACATGCATAATATCACACACACCATGCATGCATAATATCACACGCACACACACACACACACACACACACCATGCATGCATAGTATCACACACCATGCATAATATCACACAATGCATAATATCACACACCATGCATGCATACATCAAACACACACACTTACTTTTTAGCAGAGCTGTGCACATAATCTTACACACACACACACACTTTTTAGCAGAGCTGTGCACACAATACTTACACATACACACACATAGCAGAGCTATGCACTTAATTTTTAGCAGAGCTGTGCACACTGCAGACGCTGAGGTGGACTGGAAGGAGGAAATGGAGGAAGTGGGGGCGGTGCATAGCTGCAGCAGCCAATGAGGGAGTAGCACAATGAGCTCAGCTACTCCCTAATTGGTCAACCTGTCAGGCACTGTGGAAATCTTTGAGAATCTCTCTGCTGAGCAGCAGGAGATTCATCAGCTGATAGTGTCAGCTGCGTTCACCCTCTCCTCGCGCTCTGGGCAGCGGCACCGCTTACACCACCCTAGTTAAAGCCCCGGTGTCCTGGACAGGACAGAGAGGAGGCCTGGGGCTATCCCGGGCCCCCTCTCTGTCCGGGCCCGGGACACTAGGCCCGGCTGTCCCCCCCTGATGGCGGCCCTGACAACAACCTATCAGTATTTATAGTTTCACTTTCATATTTAAAAGTTTGTACCACATCATAAGTTAATATTTTGGATTCATAAAAAAAAGCAGTTCCTTTCCTCATATACTACAAATACAAATAGAATAAAACAAACCTTTTCGCAATCCCAGTCTATAAGATCTAAAATTGTATAATTGAGGCAAGGTACTTTCAATAAATTATTGCTTTTTATTTGTTTACTTCCATGTTCATTAAAGTTTTTAGTTTAGTCTGTTAAGCTTATGAGAGTTATATAAAAGTTAGCACTTTAAATGTTAATATGTGTTGTTAAATTTTATAGTTTAAGAATAAAGCAAAGGACACTGTGTTACCTGTAACAGAAAATATAGATTTTTACTCCATGTTTATCATTCAGGTAAAAGGGCTGAATTAGAACCTTTTGTTTTACTGAACCTTTTGCCAAGCTACACGGACAAATACTATACATACAATGGATCCTTATCAACGCCTCCATGCTCAGAGACTGTGGAGTGGATTATATTTAAGGACACTGTAACCATTGCTCAGACTCAGGTAAAGAAGTGTGTGTGTGTGTGTGTGTGTGTAACACATTGTGCCATATTCTTCAATTTAGTATTAAAATATGTACCAGGTCAGAAACATAATATATAGTAATAACAATTGAAATAAAAAAACTGTCCAGTATAGTGAACTATATGCAAAACCAGCCAGTAATCCTGAAAGTGAATATAATTAATTGTCCACCCTTGCATTGCAACAAGGTATGTTGCAGACTGTTATCTTGTTATTGCTACAGTACTTAAATGAATGTCACCTAATATATATCTTGTTTATAAGCAATAGCACTGGCCATGGACTTCACAACAGAAAATGTTTCATCCATAGAAATATGCAATATGCTTTTACACAACTGTCTGTTTTTTGAATGCTTGAAAAATATTTTAATAATTTGCTGTTAGTATGATTTTTTTTTATTATAGCATAATTCACTTTAGTTCAGCTTCTACTGCCACAATCTACACACTAGAGGCCTGTTCAGCCAATAACTTAATTGCTTGGCATATAGCTTGCAAGGTTGTCACTTGCCTGGCTTGTATTTGTGTAGGTGCAACATAATGTTTTAGATTTTGGTAATAGAGAATACTGGTGGCTGGTTTGTATTTCAACTTGGAGGAAGCTATAAAAAGAAAGGTTTATAGCCAACCCATGGAGGAGAATGGGGTCTTCTTATTGATCTTGGACAGTTTGACAGGTGGCACCCACTGAGCAGTATATAACCAAGTAGTGTGGTCTTACAAGTGGCTATCATGAAACCATGCTAGAGGTTATGGACTGGATCCTGATTTGATAGTCGTGTCCATGTTTCACATGCTGTGTGTGGAAAACTGCTACATACCTCATATGCACATGTGCCTGCTACCAATTTCCAGCCTTCATCTGGATCTTCAAGATGCAGATTTCCATACTAAAAGTCATTCGGATAGCGGGTCAGGACAAGGTAGCATGCTTAAAGCATGGTAATTAGGCGACCCTCCGTAGCTGGAGGTTCGCTAGCATGTTACTATTAAATTAGGACATGGTCCTATGTCAAAAAGCCACAAAAGGTTTAGCTTTAAGCATTTTAATATGGCACTAGTGACTCAGAATAAATATTACACATAATAACAGGGGTAAACACATCTGGATTTGCATGATCCAGAACTCAGCATGTACAACTGAAGTGACATCTTTTCTGAGAGCCTAAAGACATGCAACCTAATGAAACGTCATGATTGCTTTCAAGGAGAATGGAAAGATTGTGCTTCTCTGACACAAGTCATTTCTGCTTCCTGATATGATAAGCCTTGTACTATAATGCTGAATAATTATATAAGCTGTCTGTGTCTAATGCATTTTGAATTGTTCTCTGGCAGTTGGAATACTTCTGTGAGATCCTCACGATGCAGCAGTCTGGTTATGTCATGGTAATGGATTATTTGCAGAATAACTTCAGACAGCAGCAGTACAAGTTCTCTGGACAAGTGTTCTCCTCATATACTGGCACAGAGGAAATACATGAAACAGGTGCTTATTTTGCTTTCGGTATAAAATCATTATTGAAAATATCAATCTGTGTCAATAGATTTGATTATGACTTTCTGCCCCATTCCCTTTTCTAGTATTGAGCCCTAAACTGTAGCTTGCCTGCAGTAACAAGTTGGATGTGTGGACTTCCCTTGATACATGACTTTTCCTGCCTCAGTTGTAGAGGAGGGTGTGATGCTGATGGACATTCCATTGATACCCCTTTCATATCGCACCTAAAACCCGGGTTATTGCCGGGGAAAGCCGACTCAACCTGGGTCAAGGTGCAGTGTAAAAGGGTTCGGGTGCCTCTAATGACCCAGGAATTGGACACGGGTGAAAATAAAGGTTATTGCCGAGTCCGATCTGGCAGTGTGAAAAGTGAGACTGGGGTTTTTCCACAGAAAGCACTTAATTGGTGTAATTTGTTTACTATTACCCTGTAAATAGTAAACAAGTTACACAGTGTGATAACTCACACTACTGCCGGAGCAGACCAGGGTCCCAGAAATTCCCGGGTCAGCCCTGCAGTGTGAACAGGGTCTTCCCAGGATCTGTGACCCTGAGATGATCTGTTGACATGGCGATATCCTGAGTTCGCAGACCCAGGATATTGCCTGGACTGCAATGTGAAAGCAGCATAACTCTCAGTCTGGGCTTCTTGAGTTCCCCCATACCCTTCTAATATCATCACACTGGACTAGATTCCCACTTCTGGTTCAGTTATAATATTATCTGCCCTTAATGGGGATCCACAATTGCTGGGCCCTGATAATCATGAAATCCGCTAATCACTCACAATGGACTTCCCATAGCCATACCCTACCTTAACGTGGCATCTGCATGGAAGTCTGATGCAGTATGCATTGTCAAAACGCCTATTTAGTACTGTACTACTATAACAGTATGTCACAGCCTCACTTGGAAGCAACTGGAAGTACCGTACCATTTTATTTACATCTAGATTGGCCTAATCCATTACAATTTTTTATTTGAAATTACTTGCCACAGCTGACCACTTAGCACCGTTCTTTAGAAGGCAAGAGGGTATGGAGGGGCAGTACCAGGGGAAAGGGGGCAAAGTCCAAGTTCCTCCCTAACATCCAGACGTTTGCCAGCACCCTTCATATGGGTTCTGACTGTGTTGTATTCCGTCCCTGTATGGAACTTATATTGTCATATTACTTGAATGTATGTTCCTTGTGTGTACTTGTATATGCGTTATTTTCCTCTACATTGACTACAGTACGAAGATGTTATGTTATTGATGGTTTCTCAATATATCTTGTTACAGTATGATACAAATATACAGAGTGTTTGGAAAATCACTGTGCACTTTTCTAATCATATATTTTGTTTCAGATTTTGATCCTAATATAGGGCTAGATTTACTGAACTTCTCTAAAGGAAAAATGAAGATGTTACCAGGAGCTCATGTGATGTGCGGGTGCCCCAGTCACCCCCAAGAGGGCGCAAGAGAGCCGAATAGCTCGAACCCCATTGTTTCCTATGGGAGCCAATGCAATGTCACTGGGAAGGGCTGAAATGCATGGCGGTCAATTGGCAAAACCCTCTCGGTGGAAGGGGGAATGGAGAAAGCGAGGCGACCTGTGCAAAAGTGACATGCCTGGGTCGCCTCCTGGAGGGTGCGGGGTGGCCGACAAGTTCGACCCCCATTGTTTCCTATGGGAAGGTCTGAAAAGCATGGAAGTCAATGGGGAAAATATGCCTTTGGGGTAGGGACAAGAGCGAGGTGGCGACCTCTTCGGCCTGCCCCATCAAGGAGCTCATGTGATGCGAGGGTGTCACGGTCGCCTTTTTTGGCGCTGGGAAGCCAAAAACTTCACCTGCCATTCTTTCCCATGGGGCCAAGCTTTCCTGTGGGAGCCATTGTTCCCTATGAGACCCATTGTTTCCTATGTGACCTGCTGGACGCTTCCCCCAAAAACCTGCGTGGTATCTCACATTTATAAATCTCACAAATGTAACACTGTTTATAATGATCATTCGTGTTTGCATCATGTATTCTATAATGAAACATGTGTTTTAATAAATATACATAAGTGCACAGTGACTTTCCGAACACCCTGTATAAAACACAATGCTACTAGCAATTTTGGCCAAGTTTCTTAGTTTGCCTATTATACCACTGACTGACAGTGATTTGCTTTTAATCATAAATGATATATAGGATATGGTACATGACCGGTTTCCAACTCTTGCTTTTCCATGAATATTTAATGAGACTTTCATGACCGTAATCCCAGATAAAGAGATTAAATTGCTTAATATAAAGAAAGTTATTCAGCACAATGCAGTAATCTGCTTTTTAGATTAAACAGCAGAATGCAAAGTAGCTGCACGTAATATTGTAATGTACAGTAATTACATTTGTTTATTCATACCTGTGTTTATTATTTGTTTTTTAAATATATTAAATTAATAAAATATTTAGCAACAATGTACATTTGTCTCAAAAATGTACTCCCTGATTAATACAATAGCTGATGTCTTCACATGCTTTAAGTCATTGCACTTGGTAATGCTGATCGTGTGTAAAAGCTCAGAACAGAAACTCATTGATATGCTGCCCCCAGGAAATTTTAAGTTCAAAGTAATTCTTCAAGACACAGAGGTAAAACCATTCCATTTTAGTCAGTGTAAAAAAATGTATTAACTAAATCAGTTCAGATGATTTCAGTGCATGTTCTAGAGGAATGAGATATTATGGTGCGTAAATGACTTTAGCAAGTCTGTATTCAGTATTAAAACAAGCACTCTGTTATGGTACTGACTATAGATTAATGAAATAATAGCTATACAAGTCTAACCACTGTTGGTTCAGGCATCTTTAATTACTTTACCTCCCTTCAGTTATGTCCTCCAATAAGCAGATTTATAGATACAGATACCGACAAAATTATATATTCTATTGTTTACTTAATATTTTTCAAGGAATGCACATTTTCAGGTTTAAGGCAGGAAACTTGTGCTCTGTGCTGTCATTGGCTGGCACTTTTCCTAAAAAAAACATGGAAGAAATTGATGGCTTTGCACTATTCTCCGCCAGCCTTGCCAAACTGTTAGCTGTTAGTAAGGGGTGTGGGTCCCCGCTAAGAACTGGCCGTTCTCTCCCAGCCATTTCGAACTGGCTGGGATATTGATAATCGATCCCCGGAGCACCGAACATGGTGCTCAGATAGACCAGTCTTAAAACTTCCCCTTCCCCTAATTCTGACCCTGACCCTTCCCTTCCATTACCCTAACCCTAACCCTCTCTTCCCTGCAGCCTGACCCTAAACCTCCCTTCCCCACAGCCTAACCCTCCCTTACCCACAGCCTAACCCTAACCCTCCCTTCTCCCTAGCTTGACCCTAATACTCCCTTCTCTATAGCATAATCCTAAAATCCCCTCCCTGTAGCCTGACCCTAACCCTCCCCTTCTATGGCCCTAACACTCCCTTCCCAAGAG
>WWET01000274.1:222643-239028 GCA_011038615.1 Limnodynastes dumerilii
GTGTCTTTACAGTCTACTAAAGACAGTGTGTTACCCAACTCTGCTCTTGATAAAGAAGATAGAAAAACTGTTCACCATCCTGTTATTTTACCAAATGTATATGTTTTTGTTACAGCTGATTCTCCAAACAGTGAGAGTCCTAGCACATTATCAATGTTAACAGCTACGTCTCAGGCACCAACTGACGTGTTACCTACTTTCAGCTCTGATACCAAAACGGGTCCTTCTGTAGAGGATGATGGTTATCTTGTAGCTAGAACAGATTCCACATCACATACAGAAACCCAAGAGAATGTAGTTGCTGTTACTAGTAATTATGTACAAAACGTGATGGAGAACAGTAATTTAAGTGTGAGTGAGCCCAGCGAGCAACCTGAAGAAGGCAGTGCATTATCATCTTCTGGATTAGACAGTCAAACAGGCCCTGGTGTGGAAGAAAGAAGCCCATCTACACCCACAAGCAGTGAACCCAAGAAGCTCCGTGACTCGACTTTACTGGAAACTTATATTAAGACTGATACCATTGCCTTGGAAACCACACCTGAGTCAAGTTCCTGGGCAGTGCTGACCAATGATGAAGAAAGTGGTTCTGGTCCAAGTACCTCAGATAGCCTTAGTGATAACGAGACTTCTACAGATTTTAATTTCTCTGACCTTAATGACAGAGACAAAGACTCTGAGGTTGCAGTTGAACCAGGTAAAGCAGATTTAACTCCTGGATCTGAAATGACATCACCACCATCTGTAACTAGTGACCGTTCAACAATAGTCAACGTGTCTGAGGCAGGTTAGTGGTGGTGGTAATTGAGGGTTAAAATATTGTCTCGTACATTTTGAAATGAGTATTATATGTTTTTGTGAAACATCTGCAATATTCTGATTTATAATGTAGTATGAAAACAGTGTTATGGAAATTAGAGAAAAAGAATGTGTGAAAGAAACAAGTGACAAATTTCAAGTCATCTGTTTATAGAAACTTTAATGAAGTAAGTTAAAACTTTTTAAGCCAGCAGTCTAGGCATATCCATGGTAAGTCTGGTTTTCTTTATCTGAGGACTGCAGTATTTTAGATACAGTATTGTTTTGAGTTAGTTAGTACTTTTGCAATGTAAGTGATGTCTTAAAATAAACAGTAATATTAAACCTGAGCAACTATGATGATTCCTAACATAGCTTGCGCTTTTATTAATATCTTTGGTTGTGGGTGCACTGGCCTCTGCAACCTTCTGTGTGTTCTTGAAACTGGTTTCTTCCTGCTTTGCTTTCCTTTGCTTTTGGTTTCTAATCAAATAAATGCATAAAACAATGTAACAGCAACGCAACCAATTGTTACATATGAATGCATGCAGCATGCCTTGATTAAATAATGAATTTTCTGCAACAAGTTTGAAATAATATCTGGATTATGTATCAGTGCAAAAAGTGGGCAAATATTTGATGCAAGGAAACATACTCATTTAAAGGTGTCATCAAACCCTCTCAGACAGCAACGTACAAGTTTTACCTTTTAATGTTATAAAAAATAAAGTATAATCAGCGACAGCAAAAACTAAGGTTTAAAAAAAAAACACTATAAATAATAATATATACAGTCTCTGCAATAATTGTGCAGACAAATCAGTGGATGCAAAGCAGCTGATGTACCTGTGTCCACTTCCGTGCGCTCTGTGCCACAATATAAAAAAGAGAAAGTTGCCAGTGTTGTGCAGCTGTGAGCCCTGCGGTAGCCATGTTTTCCTCTGCTTCCTTCTAGAAGTCTGCCAAGCTCAGGTCTCATGTAAGTGTAAAAGGAAGGAGATTTTCATTCAATGCAATGAAAGCCTCCATTCTCAGAAAGAACACAGCCATACACACCTAACAATTAATAAATCATCTAATTTAAATGGTAACGTTTATTTTTTTAATTTAAGGCTAAATAGCAGTGTATTGCTGCACATTTTGCTATTTTATATAGATTATAATTTTTAAAGGGGTTTTTTTGCTTAAAAAAGGGAAAAATGTAATAAATGAGTTTGTATGTATAAAATCTTTATTATCATTACACAATACATAAATTAAATTTAATTATATTTAAAAAAAAGATACTTTTTAAACATAATAACCTGTGTAAGCTGCTACATTAAACCTCAGCTTATTTGCCTTTGCACATCCATATGTACTATCTGGAGTGTGCATTCGCTGCGCATAAACTCTGGATCAGGTCCGTTTAGAACTGTAGTCGCCTGAATCTCTGGAATAGCAGACTTACATGTGTAACCTTCTCACATTACACAGCTTTGTTTTTTTTGGGAGAGTTGCTAATTATAGATTTATCGGGGAGCCACAATGCTCCAACTGACCATTAATTACATCATAACATCAATAGTATTTTTACATGATCATTAGCTCAAGTTAAACATTAATTGTGTATATACAAAATGTATATTAAGCAGCATTATTATTAGGTAAATTTGTTATAAATGTGTCAAGTGCGGATAACAATGATCTTTTCACATTTATAAATAATTTGACAACATATAAAATAGACAGCAGGGAGAGATTTTCTAATAAAGAACATCACATGTATTTGTAGTATAGATAAAACAAAAAAAAAGCTATTCAGACATTTCTCTTCTGACCTTGTTTTTAAAAGTGATTTCACTATGATTGTTTACTATAAATCAGCCTTCTAAATAATTTACTGCATTTCATAATTCCATATATGGATTTATGTCACTTCATCTATACACAACCTTAAGAAATTATTAGTCATACCTTACCTTAACTTTTGAATTTGTATTCATTTTATATTGTAAATAAGAAATACTGATGAAAACGTGGCATGCATGCACCATATACAGAGCACTAGTTACAATTAGGTCAGCAAGATTGGCATATGTGCCAGATTATATGTCAAAGACATTTATGTCCCACTTGTCCTCATCTTTATTTGCCACAAACTCGTGTCGGTCCCAATTCAGAGGTGAACACAAAATGGCATGCGTCTAGCGGGTCGTACATCCAAATGCATAATATGGGTGGCCTACATAGGAACCTAAGGTGCACGCAACTGCAGGTCTGGATCCCACATATGGCAGCAGGTTGTGTGTGTACACAGAGCAACCAAGCATGTGACCATATATGTTCTCTTTACCCCAAGCAAGTGCAGGATACTTCACTGTGATGTGTACTGGAAATGGTGATTATTTATTTTATTTGTGCTTAAGTCACAATGTCAGTGTACTAAAATTACAGTCAATGAATGAAAGAAGGTAGCAAAAAGCTACTTTTTTTATTTTTGTATTTTGTTATTTATTACATTTATTTTACACCTGCGGAACACAAGGGTGCCATCCCCCACCCTTTGTATTGTGTTTGGAATATGAAACTCAGCAGCTCCCTGGACTTAGTGGGTGTACACATATAACCACACAGCAAGGCTGTCATACAAAGATAGCTCTGGATGGCTATGCAAGCACGGTACATAATGTACAGGCACAAAGCTGCTATGTGACCATATGCATTGTGCTAGCGCAGGGTAGTGCGCTGAATTTTATACTGAAAAGGGAGGTTATGAATAGCGCATTGTGAGTGCACTAAAACATCAGAGAATAATATCATTTTTTTGTACTACTGTACATGTAAAATATTTACACCTGCACATTGCTCCAGCAGTGATTTCAGCATTTTTGCATTGCGTTTGAATTATGAAATTTTAACACAAGGCTCAGATATAGGTTGTGGTCGTGGATTTGGCCATGACCTTTGTGTGATGCAAGTGTTTTGACGTAAGCAGTGCTTATTTCCATTTACATTCTGTTCAATGTCGCCCACAATTGCAACCCATCCCTCCTTTCCCACGACACGCCTTTCAGAACGCAAGTTGCCTTAGCTCGAATTGCGTTCAAATATTAAACAACTGCCATTGCGTGAGCAGTGTTTCTGAGCATGTGCAGTGCAAAATCTGCGGGGCTGAGATATGGTATGCAAGCTTACACTCTCTTCTGAAAGGGCCCCACTTTATAGCTGGTGCCGTAAACGATGCATCAGCAATCACGTCTGAGTATTGGCTATACGTTTACTTCTGGATCCGCCTCTCAATTTTCAGCAGAAACAAATCTTTCATTTCCAACAAAAAGTTAGAAAAGTATGATTTAAGCAATTGCATAGAATCAGAATAAACAGAGATATTACAAACAGCCAACAACACTCAGTTTGCAAGGTGGCTTTCATCATCAGTATAATTGTCTGTTATTTTCTCCAGTACCTGATATATGCTCAAATATGCCTTTTCTCAGGCACTTGTGTGTTTTTTGTACCTGTATGAAGACATAATAATATGAACTCTCCCTTATACACCAATTTGTCCATGTGGGTTCATGTGTGGTTTTAAAACATGTTAAATTCTCTATGCTCTTTTTTTTTTTAGCTGAGATTGTAATAACAGTAATGCAGTAATGCATATTTTAGTCATTTTCAATACTTAAAACTTTTGGTACAAGAACAGAAAAAAACATCAGCCTAATCCATAGTTGCCAACTCTCCCTGAATATCAGGGAGACTCCCTGAAGATTGGGTGATCTCCCTGACTCCCTGAAGTGTTTGGTAATCTCCCTGATTCTAATTTCATCCATTGAGATCTATGGAGATGACCAGTTTCATGGAGACCAAGATGTAATGAAAGAATCATGTTAATCAGCTGCAGCGTCACTTTTAGCTTTTCTATAAAGATAGTAATGAAAGTATTCACTGACAATTTAATAATCAATAAATACTGAAATTTTTATTGTAAAATAGTTTTCCTGGCAATGCTAGATACACCTATGGGTGGAGCTATTCACAAGACACACCTCTTTGGTGCTCTAGGACACACCCCTTTGGTGCACCACCTTGATAGTGGTCTCACAATCTCCCTGATATTCATTTGCAAAAGTAGGCAACCATGGCCTAATCTTGTTCACATGCACCTATGTTGCAGCAATGGCACATATACATAAAAACATAGACATAATCCAACAAAATCTTGTTGTTTCGGCATGTAACTTTGCATAAAATTACATCCCTGGCAAAACCATGATCTCTAAGATTTACTTAATTGCAATATAAAAAATGTCAATGCAAAGAAATTTCCTAATACTTGTAATAAACTTGTGTACCCACCAGATGGCGATATCTTCACAGGAAAAGATTCCTTTACTTTTCCTAGCCTCATACCCTTTCAAAATGTTAGAAGATGAAAGTATAGTGATTATATTTAATGTCATACGTTAACACAATAAGACCTTGTTCTAAAGTGAGGTTTTTTTTTACTTTATAAAAGTTTATTTTTATTTTGCAAGTGAAACAATATGAGCACAATGCTGTTAGTAAAATTGTTATCTTATAGAAGGAAAGTTGGTAATAGAGAGAATAGAATGTTCTAGAATGTTCCATCATATGTTGTTTCACAGTGTGAGAGCATGCTTATAAAGCAAACAGTTTTTTTTAAGTATAGTTTTCTGCTGGCTCCTGCCATATATTTTTTCAGTGGTCAAAGTGAAAATTGGCGGTATGGACATTTAGAAATTGACAGTAAGAAAATATAGCAATAAAACAAGTGAATGGAGATTTATAATAGCTTTTCAGTTATATCAGTGAGAGAAGTGACGGTAATGCATACCCCCGTATACCACCCCACTTTGAGCCCTGAGTGAAAATGAATATGTTGCACAGAAGCACATAGGAATACAAGTTCTAAACTAGCACAGGACTATATGAACTGGACCATAGAAATCAGACATTGTCATACTGTATGCATGGACTTAAAGTAGATATTCAATTGAACAGTATAAGAATATTGTGATACGGTGTCCACCTCTGAAAGTCACAAAGCAGACATGGGTGAATAAATAGATAGCTGTAAAATGGTGGACTCTCTCTATAATGCTGATCATGTGTAACATGCGCTAGCTCATCACATTTTTGTTAAGTTTCCGCTTATATGCATGTTCACTATGGACCATCCACCTCTTGAACAACATTGGCACCACTACATAAAGTAACTTCTTTTTTTGCAGAGCAGAATAATAAATGTTTTAGGGTTTTGTAGTTTTTTACAGTAGGGTTCTGTAAAAAATAATACTTTATAGATGTTCCATAAATGTTTTTATTTTTTTTACCAATATCCACATCAAATAAAGGTAATAGATGCCTACTGATTTATATATTTATCCTATTAAAGACTGACATACTCCCATACTACAAGTTATAAATAATAGTAGGTAATAATTATTTTATTATCATTTATTTTATCAATAGAAGGTGTTTATCCTTCTGTATCATTTAAAGTCACTTTAGTCACTGCAGTGGGACTGTTAAGCTATTTATTTACACAACTGCATGTGAGATATGAGGGCTTACATTGTAACGTAAGAACAGTTATGCTCTCATTTTTCTCCTAACCCACAAATGCCCCATGACTCACATCCAATACTCTGATGGCTATGAAGAGTTTTCTAATCAAGGTGCGTCATCATCATAACATGTATGTGCTTGATGCTAAGATGTTAGCCGCATGTCTTCCATGTCACTTGTGTTTTGTCCTGTAAATCATAGTCTACAAAGATAACAGCATGTTGCTACGCTTGTCAATATTGGCTGCTGCAGAGGTTGTCAGTCTACAGAACACACAGCAATGCATTAACCTAAATCAAATACCACAATAGTATATATTTGTTACCTGCATCTATTCTAGTTCATGTACTGCTTTGATATGATACATTTATAATAAAATGTAAAAAATAAATAACAATTCTTTATTTTTAAAGTGAAATAATTTGCAGCCTGTCCTCCTCCTAAGCATATTTTCCAACATACCAATAATGGCATTCTTACAAAACATGATACTAGTAAAATTCATATGATCATCTGGGGCTAGCTTTACTAAGCTGCTGGAAAGGAAAAGTGGAGGTGTTGCCCATAGCAACCAATCAGATTCTAGCTCTCATTTCATATTACATACTGGAAAATGTCAGCTAGAATCTGATTGGTTGCTATGGCACACATCTCCACTTCCTTTCCAGCAGCCTAGTAAAGAAAGCCCCAGATCTGAAACTGCATCTCAATGTAAATATTTTATAGCTGTATTATACATTTGCTAAATATCTGCAGAGAAATATATATGACTGCTACTCCAGTGCAGAGCCTTTCTCTGCATTTTGTTCATAGTTGCCAACTCTCCCAGAATATCAGGGAGACTCCCTGAAATATGGATAATCTCCCTGACTCCCTGAAGTGTTTGATAATCTCCCTGATGTTGATTCAGTTCCAAATGTCACTGCTGTATTGTGACAAAATGTAGATATTGTGTCCTATTTCCCTGCATTGAGGCCTATGGAGGCAGACATTTTTATGGAGGCCAAGATGTAATCAAAGACTGGCAATTATCATTTTAATAAATACGTATTTATTCACTGATAATTTAAAACCGAATAAATACTTTTGCTGCCATTTTTATTGAGAAATACTTTTCCTGGCAGTTCTAGACACCCCGGGTGGAGCTATTCACAGGACAAACCCCTTTAGTGCAAGACACACCCCTTTGGTAGTACAGGACACACCCCTTTGGTGCAGCGCCTTGATAGGGTTATCACAATCTCCCTGATATTCATTTGCAAAAGTTGGCAACCATGATTTTGTTCTTGATTAGCACCTTATCTCGGTTGCAGAAATAGCAACTAGAGTAAAAGTTTTAATGTGTGCTGCTGACAGGGAATATGGGTATTTTAAAGTCTCTCTGCTCACTACCATATATCATGTGCCTACTGATGCCAAGGCAGAGCCATTACACAGAACTGATTGCTGCAATAACATTTTGATGATAATTAAATAATACCTTTCAGACATTACTTACAATTGCAATCAATATACAGATACAAAAACAGACTTTTTCCAATACAGTTAACTAATATAGAAAACATGGACAAATAGATTTAAAGAGCGGGACTGTTGGTAATTGTGCGAATGGAGTGAAAAGCTAAAGGCTGAAAGGAGACACAGTACTGGAGAATTGGCTGATAACATAGAGAATTTCAGTAATGAGCACACAGTGAAATGTAGGGGAAATTGTATAATTATAGTTTTTAATACATTGTATTGCACTTGTTTACATTATAAATGTATATAAATTATAGAAAAAAACAATATATATTTTTTTTAAATCATACCAAGGCAATCATGTTTCCTTTACTGTATGTCTACACATGTATGTATGTATTACTAGTGGGTGGAAGCATGCTGTGCATTGACTAACAAATGAATATCATACATAAGTTTGATATTCATACTCATGTGTAAAGCTTGCATGCATATACTAAAACAGTGTTTTGTCTTTTTACTAGTGTACATAATGATTTTTCTGTACTGTTCTATAAGCACACAGTATGTATTGATATAGTTATTTATGGTAGGCAAAAGTAACTAAATGAAATCTTTTATATCTTTAACCTTCCTTTAGTGACTTTTCATTTGTTTTATTTCATTTCATTTGATGTATTTACAGTATTTTTATCTGGTATAATTAAATAGGTTTGTATAGGATGGATTGCAAAAGAATTAGTAATAAACAACATGGCAAGGTTACATATTAATATAACTATGACAAGAGATAAAAAAATAAGTATATAGTTCATTGTGTAGTTTTCCGACAATTGACAGGTTTTTATACATTAAAGAGTTTTGGGTTAAATTCAACATTCATTATATTATAAAAAAAAGTAAAACATAAGTAAAAAAAAAACCAAATGTCTCTCTGCTA
This sequence comes from Limnodynastes dumerilii, assembly GCA_011038615.1. Classification (NCBI taxonomy): domain Eukaryota; kingdom Metazoa; phylum Chordata; class Amphibia; order Anura; family Limnodynastidae; genus Limnodynastes; species Limnodynastes dumerilii. Next base: position 231,417 of record WWET01000274.1, read on the forward strand.
ACACATGCAGATATGAGCACCTGAACAAATGGGATGATGTTACTGCATGATAAAAATAAACAGAACTTTCTGTTAAGTTCTGATCTATATTTAACTGCTCTCAAGTTTCAATAGATCATTATACATTACATTACAATATGTGAGTAGTTATTAACAGGTAATTCTTGTTGATGCAAAGACAACTGCATAGAATAAAAACAATGTACAATGTCTCTGCTGATTGGAGTGTTATGTTGGGAGCTGGTGACATTGGGCCTGATCCAGCGCTACGAAAATTCGCAACGACGGGCGAATGCGAACGTACGCTCGTCGTATCAACCTACACGCCCCTCGCACTCCCATAGTAAAGTCCCTGCTTACGGCGGCTATACCCTACACTGGGTACGACCGTCGGCCGTACGAAAATTCGCAGAGAATACGCTGAGAAAATACGCTTAGCACGCCCATACTGTACAATTTAAATGGCTATCCCCGCCTCCCTGTAGTAAAACGGGCGCCCAGCCGACCATCGTAAAAAAAATACGCTCGGCGAGCGAAAAATACGCTAACGATACGCCCGCTATTCGCTCATGACGCGCGGGCGACCGGAACCTGTCATACTGGGCATGCGCATTGCGAATTTTTACCCGAAAATTCGCTTACGATGAGCGTACGCTCGCTTGCGAGCGTTGCTCTGGATCAGGCCCATTGTATCGTGCAAGTCTGGTGAACCTGTGGATTTTCAGGTGTTGTGATATTTCCAGCATGCTTTGCCAGGTATCTTCTATGCCAATGCTGTTGGTGCATGGTGGAGCTTTTACAACACTTGATGAGCCACCAGTTGAACAGGCTTGACATGATGTATTGTCATTTTTACATATCAGTAGCAAACACATTATGGTCAACTATCATCTTCTATTTTTCTGTCTTTCTGGAAACTGACTAACAACTTACAGTTTGGTAATTAAAAATAAAAGCTATCAAATTATTCTCTGACTTTGAGAAATGAGAAATTGATGACTCTATAGACTTTAGTGTTTTTGTCCAGGGTTAAGCTGGCTGCAGTGCACACGATAATTAGGACACTTTGCCAATTATTAGCTAAACACTTCATTATCTTGCAGTGTATAGCAAAGACCACAAAATGATCAGTCATGATAATGAAATTGCTCAGTCTGTCCACATCTGTGTCAATCCTATTAGGCAAAGGCCATTTACTGAGTCAGCTGTAACCACTTAACAATGTCCCCAGCTATCAGAGCATTGTTGGGATCTAGGAACATCATACAATATGTCACCTACTTGAGTCACACACTTAGGGCCTGATCAATTCACAGTGGACTTTAGTATCTGCATGGGGGGCTGTCCCACTCACCATTCATATGAGATACGCATGGTGGGTGGGAATAGCTATGCTAATCACACTGTAAGGGTTTCTTTAAACCCTTATGTACAATCCTGTATTCTGCATGTATGGAATACTTAAGGTAGGGACCTGGGCACAAAATTCCCCTCCGCACGTAGGGGTGCAGAGTTAATTACCTATATGCGGAAGTGAGGGTTCTAAATTCTGTACGCTAGCCTCCGCTGCCGTTGTGGAAGCTAGCATATGGAATATGACAATAAGTCTGGATCCAGCCGCTAGACTGGCAATATATGGACTTAAATGTGTTATCGCATACAGCAGTACCATCATTGCATGTCTATATCTCCTGTTGAACGCCATGCAGACTGGTCTTCAGTTGGAACAATTCATTAGTAATTCAGACTCCCTTTGTGTCCCAGCATTTCCTTGTTGCTTTATTGGACAAGCTGTTTTCAAGCATTTTTCCTATTCATTTAACAGTACATTACTGGAAGTTATAGTGGAGACATGAAAGCTAAAATGACTTTCCCTATGAGCAATCTTTTTTAAGTTCAGACATTTTCCATTATCTATAATAAGTATTTCTTTGCGAATGTCCCATGCCAACTCTGATGGCCCATCCCACTAATGCAACTTTAATAACTGATTCATTGTAGCTTTAATGACTTATTAGGGAACTGGGTTTCTGGCAAACAAAGCATTCATTGGAAATTGCTGACAAGTTAACACATTTTTCTTCAGCAACTGACTATTATTTTTGTCCAAAGTCCATAGGCTGTTAGCAGAATATAAGACCAACATTGGTGCGGCGTCCGTGCACGGGGGGATCAGGTATTCGGCAGGGAGGAGGGGAGTGCACACCTTGTGTCACTCCCCTCTTTCAGAAGGAATTCTAGACACTTACGTGTCCAGTACCCTACCTTAACTTCTCCACACAGATCTGCGTCCGAACTGCTGCTTTCCACCTCCAGCCCCTACTATGGAACTTCATATGGAGCAAAGTAGTTACAACACGTAACACCTGGCACATGCAAGCGCTGATGTTTCTTGTCAAGGGGACTTACGCAAACGACTTGTGTAATTCTCCTTATGAACCTATTTGTGAATCAGGGTCATTGGTGTATATTTACTAAGCGTAAATTTTACCCGCGATTTAAATTCGTTGCGTCTCGCCACAATTTACCAGCGATTTTCTGGGGATTCACCGAATTCACTTAGCAGCGATTTTTCAGGGATTTTTTCAAACTCCCGCGATATGCGGCGATTTGGCAAGGGGCAGACTGTATTTTATTTTTGTTACACGCACCACACACAGCGCAGCATGGTTAGAAGTCTTACCATGCTGACGCTGATATTACTACAAGGCCTTGTAGTTCTATCAGCACAGCATGGCTAAGGCTTTCAAGCATGCTGTGGTGGGATTTGACACACAGAAAAACACATGTCAAATAGATTGACGTGTTTTTTCCCTAAATCGCCTCTGGGCAGGGGCAAATTGCTAAACGGCGATTTTATGGCGATTTTACTGCTAGTTCGTCAAAGCGACCTTTGTGAATACAGTGAGTTGTATGTGTAACACTGAAAAAATCTCAATGGCGACTTTATGAACGGCGATTTTCCAGAAGCCTAAACTCACGTGAGTTTTGCTTTAGTGAATGCGGAGATTTTATATTCACAGCAAATTCACACGATTTGAGGCGATTTTTTCAAATTCGCGTTTTGTAAATATACCCCATTGTATTTATAATCTTACCTGTTTTGCTCTCATCTATCCTTTTTTCTTTACTAACTACTTAACAAAATGCATGCAGGTTTCATCCCTATAATATACATAAACACTATACTAACAAAAAAGCATCTAAAATCTAAAACAGCATTAAAATAAAAAAAATATTAAGAGCATTACAGATGAAAAGAGTTACTCATAATTACAGGCAGAGCAATTTCCCAGTCCGTTGTTTAAACTGTTAAACTTTTTTTTAGAGAAGGAAAATAAGTACAGTTCACAAATATACATTTAGGAACAGATCCAGGCTTTGAAAATAAGAGGAAAACAGGTGGAACATTACAGCAGGGCAAAACCATGTTGAATTGCAAGAAAAGGAAAAGCTAATGTCATCTTTTGCAAACAGTGTTAGAGTTAAAATGTGATATTTTGTAGTCCAAGTTTAAATCACAGTGTAAAAGTAATGCTGGTCAGTATTTATGTGCAATAGGCAAAAGCAAAGTATTCTCCTTGCATATAAAGAATAAGTAAATTTTACTCCCCCTGAAATTCAGCATGGCTTCACCCAGGTGTTACTTTACACCTTATTTCCTTCTATCTTCTAACTCAGGATCAGTTAAGTTAATATGGATAACGTATGTTTTATATCATACAACTTGTCCTATAAGTATATTATTTCTCCATATCCTTACAAATCTATAAAATAAAATAAAATACATAATATATTGTTACTATGTTTAACAATAAACCGGATTGTAGATAGTCCGATTCTCTATTCTGCATGTATATCCATGGGACCTAATTGGAACACAATGCACTTTATCAGGACATCAGATTAATGACATAACAGGGGGTCTGGGATGTAGGCGCAAGTGGACGTCCCTTCCACCGCCACTATGTTTACACAGATATTTGTCAGAAATAATAGAGGCGGGGAATGGCCGTCAGACGTTTGTCTGTGCAATGGGAGTGGCTAGCGGTGTAATTGCATGGATGTGTGGATACAGTGGAGATCTGATAGTGGCTCCCTCAGAGATCTAAACACAGCAATATCTTTGGATTCAGTCCATTATTATTTACAGAAGGGGTAACTGTAACCTTTTTTATGACACATAACACTCATAGTAAAGATCATTAAGAAGTCATTCTGAATATATTATTATTTGGAATTATTGAATAGATATGAACATTATGGTGAATGAAACAAGGTAAGTGACCAAAGAAACACAAAGAGACATGTTCACTATAGGAGGGGTTAGTTTGCCATAATATAAATGTATAGTAATGGCAACACTATTGCTCTATAACGTATATAAACTCCATCTTACACCAAAGTCAATTTAGCCCTAAGCCCCTAAGGTTGAAGAAAATGTCAGCATTTTCTCTTCCAAGAATATTATTATTATTAGCATTATTATTATTATTTATCATTGTTATTATGTTTAATTATGTATTTCTGCTATGATGTAAATGTGGATGATTTCCATTTTCTCTGACTACAGAGGCAAGTAATAGTAGCCATGAGTCTCGTGTTGGTCTAGCAGAAGGTCTGGAATCACAGGAGAAGACAATTATACCACTTGTGGTCGTCTCATCCCTGACCTTTATCTGTCTTGTGGTACTTGTGGGTATTCTTATATATTGGCGGTAAGTTTTATGGTTTCATACTTCAATTATGCATAACATTACTGTATTCATTAGGAAATGAAATAACATTTTGAAATTAAAGTGGAAATGTTAAACTAGGAGGAAAAAATAGTACCCATTTATGATGATTTCTTGTAAACAATGGCGTTACTGATTAAGTATATAACAAGCACAATTCTTGCTTTCCAAATTTAAAGTGATTTTGAGCTTTATTCCTTTACAAGTTCACTGCACTCCTAGCGGCATAGAAGGAACTCCAATGGCTAATTAACCTTAATAAAAGTAATGCTAAGGAAGTATTATCTAATTCTTGCTAACAGTCAGGGTTGCCACCAGGAGGTGGGGGATGCAGGGTACAACAGAAGAAGTTATTAGTATAGCTGTTAGTATAGTGGTCCTGTGAGGTAGGGAATTCTTAGTGTCTCCACACACAGAATTTTGGGAACCTTTTTAGACAGGCTAAAAAAAAAGAGGAGTATGCTCAAGAAACACGGTACTTTACATAGAACAAGAACCTATCCGCTTCAAAGCCTCAAACCTCCATATTTAGGATTAAGGACCCTTTAATTAAGATATAAATGGGAAGAACTAGCGAGTTGTGGGCCCAGATGCAAAAAACATACTTTCGCCCTGATGATATCCCAGGTATGGTGGGGAGCTTTGGCAGTGCGGTGATGACGGCTGCGGGCCCTTATATCAGCATGGCCCCCGTTGCCATTGTACCTGTTGCATGAATGGTAGTGCTGCCCCTGAAATGGCCAATAAGCATAGTTTCATGATATTTTTGTTTTGTTTGCCCTTTTTTATTATGTGCCCTGTTACTTTTACTAACACTTTTGACCTGTACAGTTTTATTTATGTATAAGGAGGAATATGTTTACCTATCATTTAAATCTGAACCAACTGATAGTAAATCTACCACCATTTTGTTAATGGATGAAAAGACATTTCTGTTATACAAATTATAGCTGTGTTAAAAAAAAATGGTTGTCTACTAAATGAGCTGGATGTGGAAATATTTCCTGGCTCTACTCTTGATTCCTGTTTTAGTCCTATTATTTTTGTGTGGGTCTGATAATACTGCTTAGAAAACTCCTAGGGCCAGATTTACTAAGCTGCGGGTTTGGAAAAGTGGAGGTGTTGCCCATGGCAAACAATCAGATTCTAGCTGATATTCTCTAGTATGCAATAGTTAAATGAGATCTAGAATATGATTGGTTGCTATGGGCAACATCTCCACTTTTCCAAAACTGCAGTTTAGTAATTCTGGCCCCTAGAAAACCATGTGAACAAAATTGAGCAGAGAGGGGGCATGTTGCAGCTGAACTGTATTCTATGAAAAATCAGTCTGCAAAAAAATAAAATTATTATACTCCCCTATCATTGTCCAGGAGCAAATGTATTAATGTTTATATGATTTAGCATGAAAGTCTATATATGACGGTGTAATGCTCAGGAATACAGGATATAATGCTAGAAAATATTATTTTACTGCAAGGATAAGCAACATTAAAAATATCCCTTAATAATATGTCAATTAGCCTTGGAGAGGCTTTTTACAAGTCCTACAAAATACATGAACAGATTTGAACAGTAAGGGCCGGATTTACTAAAGGCGATTTGATGGAAATTGCTAGAGATGAGCATTGTTTAGTAGCGATTTTCTAAGCTCTGGATTTACTAAGGTTTTCATTCCTCTGAAATCTTTATGGTTTTTCAAATTCACATTAGTTTAAACAAGTCGTGCGATTTTTTACATGATGAACATACAAATCATTGAATTTACTAAGCCATTTTGTGCTCAAATCGCTGCTAAATGATCAAAAAGTCACCACAGTTGAAAGAGGTGCCTCAGGCTAGTGATTTTGTCAAAATCATAAATCTAACATACTAACTATGGCCCCCTACATATAAAGATTACCTGCCCCGGTTTATATAAATAATTAAATACATTCCCGAACCCTAAAATTCCTTAACTATTGTCCCGCTACAGATTTATACCTAAAGCATGGGCCGTTATAAACCTCACCTATGTGCGGATACTTTCCAAAGCACGGCATGTCATTAAGTTTAAATCTCACTAATGAGCCGAAACTGGACAAAGAATTCACATGACATAGTAACATTCGGACTAAGTTACGTCCCCTCCTTCATTATTAGAAAGTTCACATGTTCCACCAAGCAAAAGTACTATCCAAAATCTGCCCCTTGTAATAATAATCTACAACACATTGTACCCAAATTTCAACATTAAAAAGCATATCCTACTCATGGTTCTGTAGTGCTGTGTTGGTCCAGGCAACGGGTGACAGCGGCTCCGGCTCGTCTTCAGCCTGTTGATTGCAGACAGGTCCGGATCGTTTACATTGCCCGGACTGTTTTTATAAAACGGTCCAACGTTATAAATACAGTCCAGGCCTAAGTCTTAATTTTCAAAAGGCATTTTTCCTAAATTCATACATTTTTTACATGTAAAAGCCCTTAGAACTATGGACAATTTTACTGACACTGAGTGGAATGTCAATCTAGGCAGTTCTGGATCATGACGTAAGTATAGCATATTGGGCATGATTCCCAAATAGGTACAGAAGGGGACTTACGTAAGTCATTTGTGTAAGTCCCCTTGACATGTAAAATCGGTGCATGCGTTCCAGCATTTATTATCCGCATGCCTTAATCCCATGGGTGTGTTAATTAAGTGCCAAGAATGGGGAGCATGGCCGACATCAGGGGAATGACAGCCGGAACTATAGTACCGGGCCCGGAGCTGATAAAGGCCTGTCAATACTTACCTAGCTCTGCAGCAGCAGGTATAGGCGTTATCCTACCACCAATACTTGCTGCTCAGAGATGCTCAGTAGCAGACCAATGCGCAGGGAATAGCTTCCTGTGCA
>WWET01000274.1:239057-265287 GCA_011038615.1 Limnodynastes dumerilii
GCTGTAAAAGCAGGTCTGTGGCACCTGCCCCTATGTGATGTCACCAATGATGTCACATGGGGGAGTGGCCTGGCAGCTGTGTCCCAGGCCCCACATTTTCTGGCAGCTACCCTGGTGGGAAGAGGCAGTTCCACATGGATCTGCATTTTTACAGAAGCAGATCTGGGCGTATAATTTAAGGTTGGTTCTGGACACTTAAATGTCCAGAACTCCGTAAGAAGGAGGGGAGTGACAGGATTGCATGCATACATAAGTCACACGCAAACCTGATTCAGGTCCATTGTGTACAGACATGTAACAGCCAAACACAATGTAGATTTATACCCAGATACATTCCCACATACATTCTCAGATATTCTCCATCCCCATGATCCAAAAAGGCAGGGTTATTATGTATTATGGTAATAGTGATTATGCTTTAAATTATTTAAATTATTTTTTAATTATTTATTTTAATCAACACACAGCAGCATTTCATATAATTATTGAAGTATTTGGAAGGAGAAATGCTACAGCAATAGTTTTGTATAGGCTTTGAAACAGTTTCCTTGACTTAGACATACTCTGTGACTGGAGCAATCATTGTAGCCATAAACTTGACAAGTGAGACTCAACCTGCAATGTATTTGTTCTTACTAATGTAAGTGTTAAGAAGAATAAAGCAGCCCAACCATTAAATATTATTCAAATGGCCAGATTTCTGCCCATAAAATTGTAGGGGGCAGAACTTTGATTTTCTATCAAACTCTTTTTTTCATACAGTATGTATTTTAACAAAATCAGGCACATAGGGCCTGATCAAGAGCTACGATGGTATACTGAGTGTTCTAACGCTCAGCGTACCATCGCTGCACTCCCCCGACACTCCCCCTTGCCCTAGTGTATTAACACTCGCTTACGACAGCTGAAGGCTACCTTAACTTCAGCCGGCGTAAGCGAGTGTTAATACACTAATGCCTCCCTCCCAGCCTCATTACCCTCCCTCCCCCTGCCTACCTGCACTAACTGAAGCATAGCAACAGAGGGCAACGCCCCCTCCAGCGTTACTACGCTGCTGCTACGGACGCCTGATCCACGATACGGCTTTGCTGTAGCTACGCCAGGCAACATCTGCCCGGCACATGCGCAGACTGGCTTATACGCCGATCTTACGCTTAAGCCCGGCGTATTACCGCCAGGCAGCGTAGGGCGTACCCATAGAGTATTCTAGCCCTAAAGTAAATAAATATTGCACCGTATTCTGGCTTAATCCCGTTTAGCAGACTTCCGAACACTATGTATGGAAGTCTGCTAGAAAATGGTATTGTGCATGCGCATTACCATTATCTCCGCAATGGAGTGCAGCCGACCAATGCTGCGAATCAGAGCATGCCCAACCCCTCATACATAGGAGATATGCATGGGGGGTGGGCAGAGGCAGGAAAATTGTACAGTAAGGCCTTGGCTAAGCCCTTACGTACAATGCAGTATTCCGCACAGAAGGGTTTCCATGTGGAATACCTAAGGTAGAGTCCTGCTGGTGGATCCACAATCTGCATGTAGGAGAGAAGGGGGGAAAGCCCAACTCTCCTACATGCAACACTGTGGATCACAAATGCCATATGATAGCCTCTGCAGCGGAGGCTACCATACAGAATTCAAGGGTAAGTATGAATCCAGCCCATAGGTATTTACCTATGTATGCTGTCAAACAGTTGTCCAAAAGTTGTTACTCTGCAGCCACTGAGCCTATTTTTTTATCCCACTATTTTAATAAGGCTGAATGAAAAACTAAGATTTAAATTGAAATATTTTTGTAGACATTTTACATTGCATCAGCGCTTACATTCTTTCCATTATTTGTATTTAAGATTTAAATTGAAATATTTTTGTAGACATTTTACTCACTAATAATAGTAATTAAATGCAAAACTTCTTAGTTTTCTTTTTATGTTAGGTTTACACCATAATAGCTATCTTCCTAATTAAATTCAATGCTCCTTGTCAGGCCCAGTTTATCATATTTCGAGACAACCTAATCCTAGTGAAGTGGATTTCTATTGTTGCTATGGGAAACCAATTTCTCCTTCCAAACTGCCTGCTGGAAACCCTTTTTTTCTTTCTGTGGATTAGTTAATAACCTTAAATCGAATATAATATATTATTTCTGGCTCAATCAGTATTTCCTTAGCAACTAGACTTTAAAAAAGTGTAATTACCCTTATGGAGGCGTTAGCAAATCTAATTTGCTTAATAGACCAACTCTAAAAATATATACCTCTATAAATAATATAACATAGATATTTCAACCATTTATATTTCTTTCGCTTAAAAAAAATGTCCACACGTCAGGCTGACAGGTGGGTTTATCATAGCTTGACAAGAACATTTACTGTTGATATGTTATCGGCAAAGGTTTCACAACTGAAGCATTAAATGAATATTTCTGCTATATTTCAATTCAACTTCTCTTGGGAGAATTGTACTTTTATCTATTATCCATTTCACACTTTGTTCTAATATTACTAGCTAGTACACACAGCAGATATGTATGAATAAATGGCATTCACCTCTGTTTAGTATTAATAGTGGAGCATAGTTACAGTACAATCATGTCATATGAGGATTTAAATAAAAAAGCCTGCCATGATGTGCATTTGCACTTCATTTCCAGCAATTACAGTCCTTTACTTTGGTCATTTTACGTGTTGAGTGGCAAGATAAAGTTTATTTACATATCAAAGCTTCGCTCATTTATATACATTTTGCAGCTAACATATTTAGCTGTTATTTTTAGATTTGCTTATATTTTTGATTGATAGGAGCTCCTCTATGTTTGGTTGTTACATGCCAGTCATCTCTTGTTTCCTTCTAATCGAGTGATAATTAGCCATTCACACTTAACACATCATCACGATCACCTCTTACACCAAACAGATGGAAACATCTACCTACAAGATTTATGGAGCCAGATGTTGTACTTTCAATTATTTAAATGCACACCCTCACTTTATTTATTTATTTGTTTAACTTTTTCTTTTTAGATGTTGTGCACAAGACTTTTTTAACAATTCACTTTCAAGCACTTTAATTTATGTATTCAACTTTAACAGAGATCTGTAGTTTATTTAAAAATGTTGTTTTTACATTAGAAAATGTAAATTAATAATATAGTATGATTGCTAAATAAATCTGTAGATTGAAATTCAATCAATTCTCTTAGTCCTCTAGGAAGAAACATGTTACTTTTTCAACAAACTTTCATGGTTCATGTGGGCAGTACTGGCTACAACCAATCCCAACTCCTACTTCCTCGTCAGATACTCTTTGTCTGATGTCTTTTCTCTAGAAGTATTTTATATCCCTTTTCTAATATGATTATTATTATTTTTTTTGCAAGCCTATTATTTGTTATAACAGTGTCTAATGCTGTGGTTATCATTGTCTCCATATAAATAATGGTTATGATTATTAATGCAACAGAAGAATAATTTTGCTTGGTCTGACTTGGCATATTTGTTCCGGGTAGAATGTAGGAAAAATAATATAATCATAATAATATTCAGAATTTATTTCAGAATGTTAGCCAAAGTTTACTTAGATATAAAGGGCTTGATAAAGACTGAAACATAAAAATAAAACTCAAATAATGGTAGGTTTAAAAACTATTTAAAGGGAACACAACTATAGATCTATACATAACTATGCCAGGTTGTGTATGGATAGACAAATAACAGTTGTTTTCAGGAGTTGTGTTCAGGTCAACATAATTGTGTGGAGATACCTTACGCTGTCAGAAATATGTTAAAATCTGGATCAAATTATTAGACTATAAAAAGTATATTAATAGAAGAAAAAAAATCAAGAAACCTGATTCAATGATTGTCAAGCCACTATTTAATCTATGCTTTTTTCTGAATTCCTTAACATGTTTCTTTTTCTTTCAAACATGGTATCACTAGCAATTAGTAAATATACGGTAATTCCTCTGATTAATAACGCTTGGAAAAGCTGAATCATGGTGGAATTTATGGAATCAGTTGTAATAGCATTGAGTTTGCTGTTACAGTTTTAAATGTGACTCACAATGTCTTTTTGTTTATTACTATACCGGACTTATATTTTGGCTAAAATAACTAATAAACACAAACTGCTTGTGCAATTTCAGGAAATGCTTTCAGACAGCACACTTTTACTTAGAGGATAATACATCACCAAGGGTTATTTCCAGCCCTCCAGCACCAGTGTTTCCAGTTTCAGGTAACGAATTTACTTTATTTTGATTTCTGTCAACATCTGTCTTCTGTTCTTGTACTTTATTATTATTATTATCATTTATTTATAAGGCGCCCCAAGGTGTCCGCAGCGCCGTACAAAATACAACAAAACAGACATACAGAGATACAGACATACAGGGTAGGGATGGACAGCATAGTATATATTAAATAAAATATCACAGAAAAACAATAAAGTGAAGCAAGCACAGAACGCAAAATGTGAGGTGTCAAGCTTGGAAGATCAGGATTGGGCGCAGTGAGAGGTTGAGAGGGAGCCACCATGTGGGGATTGGGTAAAAAGGTAGCAGAGGGGGACAAGAGGGTACAAAGTGAGGAGTGGTGAAGGAAGGAACAACACTAGGATGGAGGGCCCTGCTCGTGCAAGCTAACACACTATGTGGGAGGGAATAACTTACAGAAGACATAAGGAGAGGGAAGGAGTGGACTGCTGGTGTGAGCGGAGGAGAGTGGTAAGGAAGAGAAGGGATAGATGAAGAATGAATGCATTGTTGGATGTTAAGTGGAGGAGGGGTAGGCTAGCCTGAACAGGTGCGTTTTGAGTGAACGCTTGAAGACCTGCGATGTGGAGGAGAGTCTGACTGAAGAAGGAAGGTCATTCCAGTGCAGAGGTGCAGCACGGGAGAAGTCCTGGATACGGGAGCTATAGTGCAATAGTTGCAGAATTTTTCTATACATGAGCAAACCCACAAGTACAAGTTCAGTGCATTCCCGCTGCTTATAGCACTCTTGTCTGATTTCCCGAACCAGCTCAAGGGCAAAAATATTATGAATGATGGGAGACAATCCTAAGATGAAAAGTGTGCATTAATTACATGGTAATTGGCTCACCTTCAGAGAGTTTTCTACAGCTCACAAGTATTTCCACACCTGAAAAAAACAATGTACACAGACTATTATTGCAATTAAATAATAGTTTGTATGTGCGTGCATATAGAAAAATGTGTTAATTGAAATTCTTTCTTTTTGTGTTTTTACTTCTTTACGTTGGCTCTTTTGATTGTAAAATTACAGTTGATAAAAGATTTTGATTAAATGTTTTTTTCCTAAAGACAATTATGTATACACAAAAAAAAAGATATAAACCCTTAAATTGCCAATCATTTGTTGTATCTTCTTAATAACTCATTAGTTTAGCACGGTCAATCAAGTGCTCATATAATATTTTGAGTAAAAATGAAAGATGTGTGGGCTATGCTTTGCACCTATTTTTTTTTAGCTGTAATAAATGCAACTCTAAATTACAGATTAAAGATAAGAAATTTCAGTTCTATGTGCAAAAACAAAGTGTTTTCCATGCATGCAAATTAAAATTCATCTGCAACCATGGTTTGCCCAGGTGTACATTCGCACCTGTGTGCGGCTTTCCAGTTCATTGGCTGACATCAGAACTCTGACCAATGTGTGGCACCTCTACCTCCTGGCCAGAATTTCCCCATCTTTCTGACTTTTTTATTACCGACACATATAGCGGTAACATAGTAATGGAAGCCCTGTATCTCTTGCAGAGTGCAAAACTTTCAATCCTGTGTTACTACTGTACTTGCCAATAATTAAAGAGTCAGACAGATAGAAAAACATTGGCCAGGTGGAGATTTCAGAACTCCATCTGCACCTCACACTAGAGTGATTTTTGTTTCTGTACACGATAATTGTATGATTGGTCCAATAATCGCTCTAGTGTGTGGCCAGCTTTACTTGTTGAAGGTAAAATATACTTTTTCTAATTATTATTTCTTAATATAGTCTATGTTTATTACATCTGTTTGAGCAAATGAATCAATCATAGATGTTTCTGATAAGTAAATAAATAGCAATTTGAGGGGAGGCAAAATACTGAAATTGGGTTTGATATTGCTAGTCTGAGTTTATCAGACAGTTAAAACATTTATTTTACTAGATATTATAAATAACCATATATGGTCATTTTGTGGAATGTCTTGTCACCATTTCTGCTTTCATTATAATTCTATTAAAAACATTTAATAACATTTTCTGTGCTGCCTTTTAAAAATGTTATAAAAAACTTAAATGTTAAATGTTTGTGATCGCTGAAAATCAACACCGGTGTAGATATCAACAATATTTATTGCATAAAAAACATTGCATAAATTGGTAATTAAAATAAGTATTTTGAAAATTGTAAAAAAATATATATTTATACACTGTACACACGATACTACTTATTATTAATGGTCATTCATACAGAGCAGTAAAGTTAAATACCGTAGTTGGTGGTAATAGAAGATAGCAGTGTCCAAATAGATATTAAACTACCGAGATGAGTGTATGGCAAAGATTAAATTAGTAAGGAGGTTACCCAACTTCAATGGGACAGTCTTCAGTTCTCTGCATTTGATCCTTATTCCTTGCCATATTTAGAAATCCACAGTAGTGGGTGGCCAGCCCGGCACAGTTCTTCACTCGGGTAAGATGTAGTAATATGTCAAAAGTTTATAAATAATGACCTTTATCAGGTTTGCTGCTATAAAAAATTAGCTTTGTCTTCCACTGAAATGATAAACAGTTACGACAATTAGACATAACCCATGTGACGACCGTCACGGTACATTCACGGGATGAATAAGTAAACCGCTCTGTTCTTTTTAGTAGTTTTACCATGGTACAAGATGCACAGCAATTTTCAAAATACTTATTTTAATTACAAATTTATGCAATATTTTTTATGCAATAACATCACAAACATTTAACATTTAAATTTTCATTTTACAGTGCTGTCTTATATCCCTTTTAGATCGCAACCCCGGCAATATCCTGGGTTCACAGACCCGGGATATTGCCGGGGCAGCAGAGGATCCCAGGGTCACAGACCCCGTTTCCCACTGCAGGGCAGACCTGGGAAATTCAGAGACCCGGGTCTGCCCTGTTGTCATCGCACAGCTTATTTTGTTTACCGTTGCTCTGGCAACACTTGTTGCCAGGGCAATAGTAAAAAAATTACACCAATCAAGTGTGTTAGGTGCTACTCGGGTTGAAAAACCCTGGTAGCACCTTTCACACTGTACCCCTACCCGTGTCGGACCCGGGTCCACCGGAAGTGCACCTTTCACATCACAACCAAATACCCAGGATTTTGCCGAGACCCGGCTTTTTGGCGAAAATTCCTTGTATTTGGTTGTGATGTGAAAGGGGTATTATTCTGTTTGTTTGTTATCTAAATGCCTATAGTGGGTCAGGTCGCATATTAGACAGCTGCGTTATTTGAACGTATTGGAGCGCCGATCCTTTTTTTTATATATATCGTTTTGTCATATATTAAATGTCATGTTATTTCCATGATGTTGCCCTTATTACTATTATTTACAGAAATATTGGAATTCAATGTCATGAACCTATAACACGGATGTTTTTGTTCACTTTGATGGAACAGCTATATAGGATGAAATATAGAGATAAAGAAACAGGGGGCCTAAAACTTAAGAGGCATAGAGACACCTTAAGTGTTTCACAGCTACCATAACAGATCTAAATTAGTGTACTTTACATCTACGTGCTGAAATGTGTATCACCCATAATGTTATTAGTGCCATGCCAAACAATATAACTATACTGCTGATATCGAAGTAACCAGAAGAATGAGTGCACAAAGCACTTAAATGCATTAGACCTGATTCAGACTCCCTATTTTTAAGTCACTGTGCATGCCCAGAACACTGGGCTACGCAGCAAAACGTTGGATGTACAGTTGATTCCATACGTCCTGCAGTTCCGTACATGGGTCAGGCCAGACCTCTGTGCATACTTTATACGTGGTTGACTTTTTATATTAAACTTACATGCGGATAAGATAAGGTACGGTTCTGTAAGTGTGCAGAACTCCTTATGTGAGTGGGGGAGTGGCCTTTCTACTCACATACGGAACTTACTAGCAGCCACATGTACAGTACCCCACCATACTATACGTTCACTTCAATAGTAAGTCTGAATTCGGCCCATTTATACTAAATAACCTGCGTGAGTGCTAAACCTTGATTTAAAAACACCGGTGTTTAGAAGTTGATCTTCATTTTTATGCATCATTAAAAATAGATACCACTAAAGACAATGAATATTTTAATTGAATAACTGTCACCGTCATATTCCCTTTTCTTCTTTTCTTTCTTTTATAAGTGACATTTCTATGCAGTTACAGTTAGATTTTCAAACTGTTTATTGAAGGTTATGATTCCTCCACAGTAAGCATCTTCAAGTATTTATAAATCTATTTAATAACCCGCTTACTAGCTACAGCTGCATTTCTGAGTGAGTCCATCAGCGCTTTCATTTAGCTGTTAATGCTTGTTACTGTATTTGAAACTAATTATAAAACACACACCTGCTGCCAGATGCGGCCTTTTAAGTGTGAAGGTGCATTTGCACATATGTGGATTTTTTCTTTTAGGCTTTCAAGATAATTCAATTTTAGTATTCATTTCCACTCATCTATGAAACACAACAGATGGGCGCTAATATCATATCAACAAATTCTTGTTATCTTAAGACTAAGTTATTAGGTGGTCTAAATGGTGAACATCTGTTGATGTAAATAACGGTTCTCCATCAATATGCTGATGTGTCTTTGTCAAAGACAACACTTATTAATACACATACTGGGATATGAAATTATCTGCTGATTTTCTAAACTCTACATATCGGAACTTACAGCTGAAATATAGTTAACTATTAAGGTGTACATACAGATGTAAATGTTTTGCAAACCTTCATCCCTTTCTTTGGTGAAATTCTACACTACAATGTTGTAAATTAAACCTCTTCCATTATGCTGGGAGAGGGGTTATTTTTTTATTGTTGCATTTATAAATGACAGCGATTAGCTGCCTACTTAATGAGTTTTCCAGCTTATTTCTTTATTTGTCACTGCATGGCCACAGCAGAAATAAACTTTACCTAAGTGAATGTTAACTTGATATACTTCAGTGTATAGGTGTCTCTCCAAGAACTTTTTATTTTGTTAATAAGTTTAAACAGTACCATACTATATACAATTACTATAGTAATAAAAAATACTATAGTAAAACTTTTAATTAAAAAAGTGTATGCAAAATGCAAAATCCTGGGACTGCAAATTATGTTTCCTAGATGCAGTATGGGTTTAACAAATTGTCATCAATCAAAGCAACAGATTTTCTTCCGTATGACTTGCTGTATAGATGCAAAACTTTGCAAAAATTATTGTTCCTAATAGCTTAGAATCCATTTTAGTGGGTTGGTTATTGTAACGTGTGCACATTACCATTCCAAAAATAGGTTATATTTTTTGTGTGACAATATTAACATCTTGTAGTTTTGGACCAGTAGCCTTTGTCATATGATATTGTATGAGTTACAAAAATAGGCATGTGGAACCAAAATGGGGATGTCTGAAAGACATGAAAAGACATTTATTATCCGGAGAATAGAGGTCACTAAAAAGGAGAGAGAATGTAATAAACTGATGTGCAATCTATGTAATCTATGTGCACAGTATTTCTAATCAGGAATTTATTATAACGGATAGCAGGCAAGCAAATTAATGGTCATTTTTAAAAAGGGTATCTACATTATGTGGATAAACATTTTCCAACATTAGGTTTTTATTAAGGAACTTCCAGACAAGAGATACAGTTAGTTACAAACATATTCAAGGTAACAAACAGTCTGAAGAGTAAACAGATATCTAAGGCTATGAGAAAATTCCTGATTTTCAATTTTCATAGACAAGGACTAGGGGGGGAAGGGGAACAACTGAAAAGGGAAATCATTATGAACACGGAGTATATTGTTAAAGAAAGCAGATTGTATCCAGGGACATTCGGTCTAGGAAGCCATCCCGCTATATCGCCTCACAATTCACTCCACTGTAGTAACCCAGGATGGCGAACCAGAATAGCAGTCACGGGTGAGCAGGGCACGTGGAGTGGGTATGGAAGGCTATAAGATACAGGGTTACTACATTTTCAGGGGATCGAGACCGAGGAGGCAGGAGAGGATTCGGGATCCACTCCATCCTGTGAGTTATCGTCAAAAAGGGTGGCCTCAGTGTCGGTAAGGGGATGTCGGGCTATGTATTGCGCCCACATAAACCACTTGATTAGGAGCGAGGAGGCATTAGGTGAATAGGGTGTATCCAAGGTTTCCATGCTATAGTTAAAGTTCATTTTAACGAGGACCTTAGTAATTGATGGGGGGGAGGGGGATTTCCATGTCTGTCCAATCGCGGCCTTCGCCGCCAGCAAGAGTTGACCAAGGACATATCTCCTGTCATTCGGGAGAGTGGCAGGGTACCAGTGGAGTAATGCGGTCTCAGAAGAAAGGACCATCGGCAGGTTACAAATCGCAGAAGCCAGGTTAGAGATTTGGGCCCAAAAAGACGTAATATAGGGACACTCCCAAAAAATATGAAACAGACTGCCCACCTCCCCACACCCCCTCCAGCACTGATTGGACTGTAAAGGCCAGATGGTATGAAGTCTTTGGGGAGTATAGTACACTCGATGCAGCAGCTTAAGCTGTCTCTCCGTATGGTCGATACATCTCGAAAATTTAAAGGGGGTAAGATAGAGAGCTTCCCACTGTGCCTGTGTAAATTTTATTCCTAGGTCATGCACCCAAGCGAGTTGGGATTTAATTTTTATCTCAGAGCGTTCCGGGAGTAAAGTGTTATACCAAAAGGTGATTCGGTTACGCGAGGAGCAGGGCAACAAATGGGAACGAAAAGGCTCCGGCAGGGGGGCTATATTTGTACCTCTCCTCCCAATCGCGGAACACCAAGAGGCTAATTGAGAATATCTAAAGTGCTCCGATGATGGAAGAGAAAACTCAGATTGCAAATAGCTAAATGGGCGAAGGGAGGAGCCCAGTAATATTTGATCCAAGGTGTGTATACCCTGATCCCTCCATGTTTTAAAATTGAGGTGTGGAATGAGATGGCAGAGAGAGAAATATTACTGGTGGGGAGGGGAAAAAAACGATTGGCAACAATACTTCTGTCCCAAATCTTCACGGAGTGGGTGATACTCAACAGGGGGGGGTTCCCCGGTGGACATATCGGGAGGGGGGTCCAGAGGAGATCGACTGTGGGGAAGAACGAGGGAAGCGCCTTTTCAAGATCCACCCAAGGCTTCCTACCCTCTCCAAGAGTCCAGTTACCAACTTGGGCTAGGATAGAGGCCTCCATATATCTAGGGAGGTCAGGAAGTCCCACGCCCCCTAGTTCCCTGGGCTTAATTAAGGAGGAATAAGCTAGTCTAGGTGGTCGTCTACGCCACACGTATGAAACCATGATGGAACGCAGCTTATTCAATAATCTGTCGGGGACAATGTAGGGAATGGAGCGAAAGTAATATAGTATCTTTGGGAGTACCGTCATTTTATAAGCTGCCACTCTACCCATCCACGAGATCTCGTAGCTCATCCAGCCGTCTGTAAGTTTCTGTATTTGTGGGAGGGGGGAGTAGTTTACGTCAAACACCTGGGCAATAGAGGCCAGGATATGGATTCCTAGGTAGGCGATAGACTGAGTCTTCCAAGCGTATGGATATCGGGACTTAAGGGCGTATAGTGTAGTTTCAGGTATATTAATTGGAAGGGCCTCAGTCTTAGTAGTATTCAGTTTATACAGTGAGGCTATACTAAATTTTTCCAGGATAGTGTCCAGAATAGGGAGGGATGCTAAGGGATTAGAGATGAATAAAAGGACGTCGTCCGCAAATAGGCAGATCTTGTGAGTCTGACCAGCAAAGGAGAGTCCAGGAAACAGGGGATGAAGGCGGATTTTAGTGGCCAAGGGTTCCATAGCTAGGGCGAAGATTAATGGGGACATTGGACACCCCTGCCGTGTCCCATTAGTGATGGAAAAGTGGCTAGAAAGGAAGCCGTTACAGTAAGTCCGAGCATTGGGGGCCGAGTACAAAGCAAGGATAGAGTGGAGGAAGGGACCCCTAAAGCCAAAGCGTCCGAGGACCTCTCTCAAATAGCCCCAGTGAAGGCGATCAAAGGCCTTCTCCGCGTCCAAGGACAGGAGAAGGCCCGGTTCCCCGGTGGAGGACAAAAGGTCGACCACGTTAAGAACTCGCCTAGTGGCGTCCGGGGCCTGGCGGCCAGGTATGAAGCCAACCTGGTCCGGATGAACCAGCTTTGGGAGTAGAGGAGCGAGACGGTTTGCTAACAATTTGGCAAAAATCTTTAGGTCTGAATTCAATAGGGCAATTGGTCGATAATTAGAGCATTTGGTCGGGTCCTTGCCTTGTTTAAGGATCGTGATGATACGGGATTCTAACATTTCAGGGGGGAAGGAAGCTCCCTCAAAGATAGAATTATAAAGAGGTTCCAAGACCGGGACCAACTCATCAATATAATGGGCAAAGAATTCATTGGTGTAACCATCCGGACCAGGCGACTTGCCCGAGGGCAGGGATTTAATAGTTTGCTCAATCTCGGCGGACGAGAATGGGGTATTCAAAAGAGAGAGATCCTCATCGGAAAGGCATGGGAAGGGGATATTGTTCGGAAAGGAATTGATTGAGAGCGTAGTGGGTTGGGAAGAATTCGAGTCATCCTGAATATTGTACAGGAGGGAGTAATAACTAGCGAATTGCTCGGCTATAGCAGCCGGGTTCAAGACTTGGGAGCCCTGATCGGTAGCTATGCATTTAATGGTATGTTGAGCCTGTCTGGCTCTTAGCTTACACGCCAATAGTCTCCCCCCTCTATTGCCCGAAGTGTAGAACTTCTGTCGAAGCCGCAGGAGCGCAAATTTTGTCTTGGTTTGTTGCCAGGTCAATAGGGCCAGTCGGGCAGAGTCAAGTTCTATCTTAAGGGCGGGCGTGGGTGAGGCTTTATGCAAAGTCTCTAACTGTGACAATTTAGTTGTAAGGTCTAAGTGGGTTTTTAAGTTTGCTCGCCGAAGTCAAACCCCAATTTGTATTAGGGAACCTCTCGAGGTGGCCTTCAGGGCACACCAGTGGATAGATGGGGAGGTGTCAGAAGGTAAATTAAAAGAGAGATACTCCTTCAAGGGTATCGTTAGTTCGGACTTGGCAATTAAGTCTGTTAAGCAATAGGCAGGCAAGCGCCAGGGGCGCAGTGTATGGGGCTGAGGGAGAAAAAGACATGACCAAAGTACCGGAGCGTGGTCCGACCACACTTTGGGCAGAATAGAGGCCAAGGACGAATGCTGGAGTAGCCACTTGTCGGTCAGTATCAAATCTATTCTGGAGTACGTACCATGGGGAGCGGAGTAAAAGGTGTAGTCCCGGGTTGTGGGGTGATGAACCCGCCAGGTGTCATATAGCCCGAATTCAAATAGGAGAAGGGAGAGCGGGCGACCGGTCACAGAACCTACCCAGGGGGGAGCATGGGGGGGTTGGATCTATCCAATTTAGGGTCTGGAGATAAATTAAAGTCCCCCAGTATTACCAAAAAGCCTCGTTGATGTTCTAGGATTAACTCAAAGAGGGACCGTAGGAAAGATAGTTGATGGGTATTAGGGGCGTACAAGGAAACCAATGTAAACCAGTGACCCTCCAAGCTTCCCACCAATATGAGATATCTACCGTTTTTGTCTTTAACCTGGGACGATAATTCAAAGTGAAGGGAGGCCTTAAAAAGAATGGCTACTCCATTCTTTTTGAATGGTCCATTGGCCATGTAGCAACTAGGGAACTTATGGTCTCTAAAAGTAGGCGTGAGCCGAGAGGAGAAGTGGGTCTCCTGGAGCGCCACCACATCCGCTCCACAAGAGTTAAAGGAGCGTAGGGCCATACGCCTCTTCACTGGAGAATTTAAGCCTTTAACATTTAATGTCAAAAAGTTAACCATTGGGGAGTAAAAACAGGGGAGCGGTAAAGAGATGACATAACTCCAGCAATAAGTTCAAAAACAGAGGGCTTGCAACATACTCCATGTAAAGGGAAACAAATAAATCAAACATATGGGAAGGGGAGAAGGAATGGGTAGGGAAACAGAAAAAGTCCAGTGTATCGGACCTGAGCTGTTGCCACATAGGACTGTGCGGCAACTGAGAAAAAAAAGGGTGGGGGCGGTCAATAGGACCTATCCCCAGGATTACAATAAATCACCAACTATCAATACTTATAGAAGACTAGCATAGCAGATTAAGGCAAAAAGCTAAAACATGTCTACCTTAAAAATAACTGCATACTATTATGTGACAAGAGAAACATTACAACTGTTGCATCAAACAAAGGGCAATAACATACTCACTACCATCCAAGCACATGGTGGAAGATATCAAAACCTAACCTTATAGGAGTCACTAGCTATATAGATAAACGAACTACAAGATGAGATAACTCCAGGTACAAGTTCGGTTTGCCTGTAGTGGAAAAGGGTCCAAATAACGCTCGTCCGACCTCTAGGAGCTGGAGCCTCCCGCTCGGGACCATTCCGCAGGGACTGGCGAGGGTTTCCGGGGAGCTGTTGATTGTACCGCAATATTCCAGGAAGACAGCAAAGCAATGCCAGATTCCACCGTCGAGATAGAGTGCATCTCTCCAGAGCGCCGGATTAAGAGCTTGGTCGGAAAGCCCCAACGGTAGAGGATACCTTGGGAACGAAGCGCCGACAACAGCTGGTACATCGATTTCACAGTCAGAGGTGCCTCAGAATCTGGGTTGAGGCCTGGGTCCGAGACAGGAGGAGGTTGGGAGGAAGGCGGCACCGGTTGCGACATCGCGGAAGAGGTCAGGGTTGTATCTTTGGACTTTGCTGGTACCGAGGGAGAGCGAACCGGAAATTTCACTGGGGGCTGCGAAGTGCTAGGTTTAACTTTCTTCGGAGGCATGGGATCGAGGAGAGGGGTGGCAGCTCAGGTACGGAAGCAGGAGTATCACACACAAGGTCCCAAACAGGTAGGTGGAAGGTATTCGTAGTAAATGCAACAGAGAAAATGTAGGCAGCTACGCTAGAAGATTTGCATCCTGGGGAAAGTGCTGGTGATTTACATACTGGAGGTAGCGGTAATTATTTGGCGAAACAGAGGGCCAAAGGCGAGAGGGGCGGTGACTGGTGGTAGCCCCTTAACTCAGGTCTATAGAAAGGTGCAGTCCTATAACACTGTGAAGGCAGAAATGATGGGTAGGATACAGTGCAGGGGGAGGATAGATCTGTCAGCTTGGCTCCAAAGCTTAAGCTTAATGGGGTTAGGAGGTAGGAGTATGGTATAGGGTCCTGTGAGGCAACCAGGGATGAAGGCAGGCTTCCCACAACTCCAGCTGTCAAGACCTCAGTTCTCACCCCCCAAGGGCAAACAGAGGTATTTCAAGGGGTCCAGACCACACTGGGCCTTTCCACTACAGTTCCAGCAGGCACAGGCTCGCCCCACTGACACCCCCACTAATCAAGCATCAAGATAGTGCCTCTCACCCAGGACAACAGCAGATCTTACAGCAAATTCGGAGGGCCACTCTATCCACCGAGGGAGGCAAGGCGCACTGGGGGCAGCCACAGGCTCCCTCCTGCTTGCAGAAGGCAACGGGCAGCAGGTAGGCAGCGGGCAGGAGGAAGGACTGGAGCAGCGTCTGACGGTGCTCTGTTTCCGCGACGGACACAGAGCTGATAGCTGCAAACTTTCACTGCCTCCCGTAGCGGTCACCGCGGGCCTGCTGAGGCACGCGTGGATAAACATTTTATTACAGTCAAAACACAAATAGAATATATTGTCACAACATGTTGCATTTCTGTTAATTTTCTTTGGGCCAGATTTACTAAGCTGTGGGTTTGGAAAAGTGGAGATGTTGCCCATAGCAACCAATCAGATTCTAGCTCTCACTTTCCTATTACATATTAGAGAATGGCAGCTAGAATCTGATTGGTTGCTATGGGCAACATCTCCACTTTTCAAACCAGCAGCTTAGTAAATCTGGCCCTTAGACTCTCATATAATGGATGATAAATACAAAAGAATATTGTATACTGAGCGCAATGTATGAGAGTGGCTGTGGAGAGAGATGGATACTGGCGCCACCTGAGCTGTTTGGATATAGAAAGAAATGTATTTATCTTCCTCCTTAGCGCCTCACAATAAGACAAGTTGGGTTGGAATAATAAAAGTACAATTTATTTTGCAGGTTATTAAAACAAATGTATTTCCATGTGTAGTACACTGTTACACATGTTAATAGTTGCACACTGCTTTTAGCATGTGTGTGTATTATCATAGAGCAAGTTATTAAGAATGATAAAGTTCAATATAAAACAATTGTGTTTTCCTTGTGCAGCTGTGCTTTTTAGTTGCACACTGATGTGGAGATGTCCTTTTAAAGTACAGGGCAGCGGGTGGTATACTTTGAAACTAAGTATATTGGATCCATGAAAGAACTTCAGTTATGTGGACTGTTGCCATAGTGATAGTGTGATAGTGACTGCAGCGGTCTGTTTTAAGCTTCTGCAGCATTGTTGCTGATTTTAAAAGAGGTGTTTGCAACTATGTATGAATTGCCAGGTGGGAGTAGGATGTTTTATTAGAGTTCAGTTTGATTTTGTGGTGAAGACAATTCATTTTATTTAGATGATGCTTGTCATATTTTAACATCTTTTGGAAATGACATTTGAGATTTCTGAAAGGTTTGAGAGTTGCCGGTATTTCTTACAAAAACCATTTCAGCTCAAAGTCTACGTTCCATTTCTGTTGTGGACAGTTTCTTCTGCATGTTTTTATTTTTCCAATTTTCTTGGATGCATTGGATGCCCCAGAAGTTCTTCAGACCTCTTGGTGAGCAATTATGATGCTGTTTGAAGTGCATGGAGACCGAATGGTTTTCAAAACCTTTCTTGATATTTCTGATGTGTTCTGCTACCCATATTTTAAGTGGGCGTGATGTGCAGCCAACATAAAAGAGACCACATTGGCACTCCAGGAGATAGACAACATTTTTCGTGTTGCACGTTATAAAACTATTGATTTTATAGTTGATATCCTTTACCAGTAATTCTGTATGCTTAACTCTGTCCATTTTAATTTCCCTGCAAGGAATGCAGTCAGCGCATTTATGAAAACCCTTCGTTCTTACGGATCCTCTTTTGGGTGGATCTAGGATATTACTTGTGACTAAAAAAATGACATCTTTGCTCTACCTAAATAGACTTAAAATATCAAAGCCTATACGGGTCCACCACCCGCTGCCCTGTACTTTAAAAGGACATCTCCACATCAGTGTGCAACTATAAAGCACCGCTGCACAAGGAAAACACAATTGTTATATATTGAACTTTATCATTCTTAATAACTTGCTCTATGATAATACACACACATGCTAAAAGCAGTGTGCAACTATTAACACGTGTAACAGTGTACTACACATGGAAATACGTTTGTTTTAATAACCTGCAAAATAAATTGTACTTTTATTATTCCAACCCAACTTGTCTTATTGTGAGGCGCTAAGGAGGAAGATAAGTACATTTCTTTCTCATATAATGGATGATTATAAAATGTATATAATATTTCCATCTTTGTTTAAGATGACGTGGGAGCAATTCCTTTGAAGCAATTTCCAAAACATGTTGCAGAGATGCATGCAAAAAATGGCTTCACTGAAGAATTTGAGGTACAATGGCATTGTAAAGGAATATTATTTTATTTAATGTAAGTAAGTATACATTACAAACACATGCATTTATTTGGTGACGTGCAATAAATCAGTAAGTTTGACAAAAGTTTACACTATTTTATGGATTCTTAGTCCTTTGTAATAAGGACCTCTGTGATTTCTTTATTTGTCAGAGGAACTGTACAATCATCTTTATTAAGCATACTTAATATATATAGACTGGATATATAGATTTAAAATAGTACGCCAAACAGGGGGGAAGTTACTCCTTGACCAAACAATGTTAAATTTAAGTGGGAGTTTTGCTTATTGCACCTAAATAAGGACCAACTTTATTTTTAAACTGATTTTTAGATTTGTAATAGGAAAAACCACATCCCAACCTAATACTGTTTATAACTGATGAAATTTGCCTTCAGTGCAATTCAGATTGGTTTGCCCAGGTGTAACTTTCCTCCTGGTTCTCTCTTATTTTCTACCATTGGATCCAGTCATACCTCATGGGGCCAGATTTACTAAGCTGTGGGTTTGGAAAAGTGGAAATGTTTCCTATAGCAACCAATCAGATTGTAGCTCTCACTTTCCTATCACATACTAGAGAATGTCAGTTAAAATCTGAGTGGTTGCTATAGACAACATCTCTACGTTTCCAAACCGGCAGCTTAGTAAATCTGGCCCAATGTCTCTTCTAGCTTTTATGGATTTGTAAATGATTATTTATTGATAAAATTGCTATTTTAAAGCAAAACATACATTGTGATATACTTAGTTAACATAATTGTAGGGTAATATACTAGATGAATGAGCAGTATTTAAATCTGTATAAAATGTTACCTATTAGATCCTTGTTTATTAATGTCAACTTTTATGTCAACAGTTTGTCTTCAAATTAAGATTACAGATCAATACTTGAACAATTAGTCTGACTTGTTAAACCTCCTTTGCCTACAACATTCTCATTATACACTTTGTACATCATTGTAACTTACATTTATCACTACACATTGTTTTTTTTTTATTTTTATTTTTTTAGCATGGTCATAAGTTTATTTGAAAACTGGATAACTTTGAAGAGTAATTGATCAAAATTATTCATGAAACTTTTATGATTTATTTTACTAGATATTAAACTTTAATTTAAATTACTAATATGTTGCATTTCAATTTTGTTTATCATTCCTTCATAGCTTTGCATCGTTAAATTTTTCATTTTTTTTCATTCATTCCCCCATTAGACACTGAAAGAGTTTTACCAGGTAAGAATGTTACATTGCAATTTCTTAGAATAGCTATACATGAATCTGAGGAGTAACAGTATATGAGTGCATTTACAAGTGATTCACGCTATGACCATAAGTGTCACATTTGTATTCATTTGTAGGAGGTTCAAAACTGCACGGCTGATTTAGGAATAACATGTGACAGTTCAAACCACCCAGAAAACAAGAATAAGAACAGATACATAAACATTGTTGCCTGTAAGTATATAGAGTATGGCTTACATCATATATCATTCCAGATGGGAAAAAGGGGGTATATTTGAAGAGCTGCCAGGATATGTGTTTATGCAGTATGTTAAAAGAAATAATGTCATTTTATTCATTTAAAAAAAATAATATTAGGTGATAAAAAATAAGCAATCATTTCACAATCAAAATCCAGTAAAGCCAGCCAAAACACAATTGTATGAGGTAGCGAAATTCTAGAGCTCAACACTAGAGGGCATCCCATACCAGATCCTCGCTGGATCCAGCCTTATATTTAAGTGTACGAAGGCCACTCCCCTCGGTCACATGGAGTTTTATAAGGTAATCTTTCATTTAAGATAATTTAAGATTTCCAACCCGGCCTCACTTAAAACAAAGACAAATCAGAAATATGGATAGTGCAGCGCTTATGCCTATACCGTATTATAAAACCTTGCCCATGTACACGTCCCACTGTCAGAAACATACTGCTATGCAAATCAGTACAGAAGTTTGGATCTTGATGATTCAGGTCTGTAGTGAAGGTGCAGGGCTCATGCCTGTGTGCAGTCTTAAAAATTGGGTGTTTTCTGAACCTAGTGACTGGAAAGTGCAAATTATCCTTTTCACTGTTATCTATTTAAAACTTTACTATCCTGTGCTGATATTTACAGAAAATAAGGGCGTGGAAGTATTTATCAATAGTAATACAGATATAGGAAAACACATGCATTCTATATGTACTGTTTTGCCTTAAAACCTGGATATGCACAAGCTCATTTTGGTTATGGTAGATATTAGAAACGGTGATTAAAATCTTTCAGTTTTCAAAATATATATATTTTTAGGTTTAGGTTTACAGTTTTGCAATGAATGTTATCACCCATGTAAACCTGCCCTTTAGTATTTTCCAGCTGTCTTACCATTTCCCACAAACCCATGCAATTTGGTGCAAAAAACAGTTCCTTTCATTAATATGCCTCTAGTGATAACATGCCATATTGCGATTGAAAACACTTTTATTTATTTTGTCCGCTAGTATGCTCTTCGCCTCAAAATTCCAATCCACACGTTGCACAGCGGCTGTATGATTTAGTCTGTATTTACAATGGATAGTTGTTTGTGTCAAGATCTGTAAACCAATATATTTTCCCAGTTTGAGGTCAAAGTGGAAGTTTCTATTTTTTTTATATATTTTTGTCTAAATAATATTTTTCTCTTTTATGCCCTTGTGTTGATAACTTGAAAATATATCTTGATTTGCTTTCAGATGATCACAGTAGAGTCAGACTTTCACAACTGGGAGAGAGGGATGGAAAAGGAACTGATTACATTAATGCAAATTACGTTGATGTAAGTATTTTTTTTCTCATTGTAGCTAATGTTAAAACATAACAGGACTTATTTGGGAGTAACTACTTTTATACCTTGGTCAAACCATGGACAGGAAGATTTAGATGTGGGACAGGTACAAATATAAATTGCAATGTCCATATATAATGCACAAACTTGCACGACCTTGAATTGATCCTGAGGATTCAGATCTTTGCTGAAAGCTTTAGGTGCACACTCCCCCACATTAATTAAGTCTGGATCCTAAACTCTCCATTCATTGTGGTAGATCCAGACCTACGGGCTTGTTACATTAGATCACGTAGCGTATTTACGATGTAGTATTTTCTAGGCACTCCCCTCGCTCGTACACACTTTGGCCATTTTACACTTCCCAAACCCTACCTTAACTTTTCAAAATATAAGTACTGACGTACGTAATGGATTTACATACGCTACAGCCTAACCCGGCCCATACTGTCCGATTTAAATACCACCGTCTGCCTACAAAGTGTAACTATGGGTGTCATATGGATGAACCCGCCCCTTCATTCGTAATTACGCGGATGTTACGTACGTTCAGCATTACGTGTCATAACATCTGCCGTGAGAAAAAACCCTAGCGAAGGTAGGTCAGGATCTGGCCCATTGTTAGTAGTCTCATTCCCTATACAAACATTCCAATAGAGCTTATGAAAGGAG
Organism: Limnodynastes dumerilii; assembly: GCA_011038615.1. Lineage (NCBI taxonomy): Eukaryota > Metazoa > Chordata > Amphibia > Anura > Limnodynastidae > Limnodynastes > Limnodynastes dumerilii. Next base: position 260,403 of record WWET01000274.1, read on the forward strand.
AGAATACAACTGTCAAGTACGACAACTGCACTGTGTTTATGGGACATATGTTGTATGTCAATTCAGATATAATGCAATTAATTCTTGTATAATTCTTCTAAACAAGATATCTGATGTATACACAATGGTCATGTTGTGGTGCTCTGTTGTGTATATTTACACAAAATTTCTAAGAATATTACAAAAAACATTTTGCACTGTGCATTACCATTTATGTAGCAATGGGCTGTTGGTAAAAGAGGACAGACATTATTAGATGACCAGTGTTCATGCCAAAGGCTCATCAGAATAAGAGTCAGGGGCCCTATGCAGAAGCATCAACACACCCTCTATTTTAAATGTTCTTAACTCTTACAAAAGGGCTCTAATGTGATTCCAGTACACAGTCCTCCTAAAGCAGTGTTGGCTAACCTGTGGCACTCCAGGTGTTGTGAAACTACAAGTCCCAGCATGCCTTAACTGCAAAAGCATAGCGGATACCTAACAAAGAATGCTGGGAATTGTAGTTTCACAACACCTGGAGTGCCACAGCTTAGCCAACACTGTCCTAAAGTATAAGCCTGGTGCTTCTACTGTCGCAAATATGATTTAAAAAACTAAAACAAAGACGTATCAAATTGGTTTTCCAATGTCAGATTCTACTGCTGCTCTTATTGGTATTCATTCCAAGTGCATAAATACATTTTACACAAAATGCTAAGGAATAGGACTTTGCATAAAATGTATTAAATAGAAGTTTGTGTTCATTTATAACTTACAAATGATTTTCTCTGGGTGATCCCTGCCTTAAGATTTTCACACTGTCCCCACACAAAATGTGGACGGTGCTGAAATCTGAATAGTACGTGAGGGCTGAAGGCAGCCCTTACTGCGCTATGTATATCAAACAAGATATAAAATCCCTCTAATAATTCTGCACTAAAAGATATGCTAAAAAAGATACACTAACTATGTAAAAAACCTTAGAAATAATAATAAATTGTATCAACAAATAAATACAATATAGATACAGTTTTAAACAGATCTAAAGAGTGGCAGTCAGCAATAAAAACTTTCAATGTTCAAGTGTTCTGTGTATTTCCGAAAGCTCCAATCTTTTCCAGTTATACCCAGGAAAAAGAAGAGAAAAAAACAATCTAGTGAAGTACGTTAAAAATAATTAATTTATTTATTGCTTTCACATAAATCCAATATACATACACTAGACTAACATGGAAATAACACTAAAGACACACTTTCCCCGACAATTCACCTCCCCTCGTACCAGAAGCACAGTTCAAGCACCTCATCTCCCCAGCAGGACCTCGGAAACCCGGGCCGCGGACTGCAAAAGGGACTTTATCTAGGACGCAGAGTTGAACTGTGCTTCTGGTATGAGGGGAGGGGAATTGTAGGGGAAAGTGTGTCTTTAGTGTTAGTTAGTCAAAGTTTAACCTTTTTTCCTTTAAAGGGTTACAACAAGCCAAAAGCATATATTGCCGCTCAAGGTCCCCTGAAGTCAACAGCAGAAGATTTCTGGAGAATGGTTTGGGAGCACAATGTAGAAGTAATTGTCATGATAACCAACTTGGTCGAGAAAGGAAGGGTAAGCACTATGTGGAAATATAAATATAAAGTGAATAATTAAAGAATACAAATATATACACACAAAAAGGCACACACTTGCAATTTAACCAGCCACACACCATAACATTCTATCTTTAAAATAAAAGCCACATACACCTGCAGATATATGAAAAGCCACCAGCCACTTACAAGGCTTCTCTGTTTTGGTGGTCCTAACTCTAAAACTGTCCCAACTTTGGGTCATTTATCATGTATTTTTAAATTGAGAGCTCACCCCCAACAGAGATCCCCAAATCTCCTTACGTATATATATCGTATATAAATGATTTAATTAATGCACAGATTATTGGTGATTTATGTCAATTAACTTTATTGTCTTAAAATAACTATATTATCACTATATCATCACTTGTAATATTATAAATATTCATTAGTGCTTGTTTAGAGACACAAGATTCCATGATCATTAAAACTTTTTTTTAATTAAAATATTTTTTATTGTTACATTTGTATGATTGAGCTACCATGAACAAAATAAAATTAATTTATTATTGCCAACTAAAGTAATTGTTAATTATTACCTGATAACAGACATATGCTATGCAGAAATAAATTACCTTATTTGTATATAATCTAATTGCTCCAAGCATTACATGTTTAGTTTCTTTAGCCTCACAATTTTACTTACCCTTTTTTGCGCTAATATATTTATGCCCTTCTGGAAATATAACCTCCAGAACTAAACACAGTGTACCAGGAACCAGATTTACTAAGATGCTGGAAAGTAAAAGTGGAGATGTTGCCAATAGCGACCAATCAGATTCTAGCTAACATTTTCTAACATGTAATAGGAAAGTGAGAGCTAGAATCTGATTGTTTGCAATAGGCACATCTTCACTTATACTTTCTCGCAACTTAGTAAATATGTATTGCATTTAACTGCAGTTGTAACACTCTTGGCCAGTTTCCAGTCTACCTAGATCATCAATTATTTTGTTTAACCCTCCTGATGTCTCTACCCTTTTAAATACATTTGTGTCATCTGCATGTCACCAGTAAAGATATTAAATACCACTGTTTAAAGTACAGATTCATGTGTGACTACACTGGTAACCTTACAATCCAAAAGGTTTTCCATTTATTACCGCCCTCTATTGTCTGTCGTACAACCAAAATTGTATACATGCAATCATTTTTTAATCCAATCTCAAATTTTTGGTTTATTTAACAGTATGTAATATGGCACAGTGTCAGAATCCTTTCTAAAGTCTAGATATGCTATGCGTACAGCGCCCACTTGATCTACTACTCTAGTGACCATGTAAAAAATGTCCACCCAGTGAATCAATCTTATTTGCGTTTCTGTAAATTCCTGGATTTAACATGTTCACTGTGTTCCTTTAACAATGTTTCCATCAATCTCCCTACCAATGATGTTAGGCTCACTGGTCATTAGTTTCCAGCTTCTTCCCTGCTTTCTCTTTAATGCAGAAGGACCACATTTATTATTTTCTAATCTTCTGAAATTACTTAATACCACCTAGTATTAACTCAACAAACTAATTTATTTAAGTACAGAAATCCCTATATTTACATTTTTTTTCTCCATTTTATAAATGGTCCTCTTTGTCTTTAATAATGGCTTGGTATAGTAAAACACAATCCTATGCAATAATTCTCTGAAATTAGCAGGAAAGTTTTTATGAAATGTCTTGTAACACTTTTTTTGTGATTTACAGAGGAAGTGTGACCAGTATTGGCCAAATGACGGTAGTGAAGAGTATGACACATTTTTGGTTACTCAGAAAAGCACCCATGTACTGGCCTATTACACTGTGCGTGTATTTATACTGCAGAATACCAAGATTAAGAAGGTATATATATCCTTTTATTGATACATCCTTTATTTTAAACAATATGCTTAACTATTTCTTTTAATGTGGTAGAGACTAAGAGAGACTTCAGTGTAAATGTTAAACTAACCGATTAAGGCAAAAATATACTATGAATATGTTTTGAACCTACATTCTTCTTCTTTTACAATTTTTTAAACAGTTATCCAGATTCTTTCCCATTAGAAAGTTGTTTCATATGTAATTCTCTCATTGACAGGAGATTAATTTAGTTATGGGAACTGTAAAATATAGGCTAATATTGTACTGTTTACTTGCATCTACTTGCAAACTTGTGCTGAATTGTATTATTAAAAAATAATAAGTGATTGTCTGACTTAAATACTGATATAAAAACAAAAAATGATTTATTAGCAATGTAAGGAGAATAATAACAGAAATACAAAGCAAATATTAAAGATATACAAACATAATAATAAGCAGGAAAAGGGGTAATACAAACCAAAAAATATTACCAAGACTTAGCAGGTACGGCTATTCTAGCACAGGAGCTTAATAATTGATGCTGTTACATTTCAGCATTACAAAGTAACTACACGCTACTACATTTGCGGATAAAGGCAATTTCTAATTGTAATTGTAATTCAGATAAATAAAGCTGTATTTTGGAGTATACCAGGTGTGTGTGAATATTCCACTGTAACTTGGATTGGTTAGATGTAATTTTTACCTATTTATTAGCTAGCACACAGGATTGGAAATGCAGCAAACATATAATTAATTATAATTTACTTTATATAATTATTATACATTATTTTTGTCTGACTTTTGCAAATACTAAAATAATTGTTAGACAGCTAGCATGCAGTTATCAAACAGTGTGAATAACACTTTAAACCCTGCACTATATTCTAACACAGCTTACAGAACATTCCAACTCTCAAATGTGTTTCCTTTTACTCAGGGCTCCCAGAAAGGGAGAGCGAATGAGCGTGTGGTGACTCAATACCATTATACACAATGGCCTGATATGGGTGTTCCAGAATATTCTCTCCCAGTTCTTACATTTGTAAGAAAGGCTTCAGCTGCAAAGTGTAAAGTCAATGGACCAGTTGTAGTGCACTGCAGGTATGCACTGATCAGTATTGCCTCAGAATTGGTAAAAACGTGAGGTTTCTATTGTGTTACATAAACAAATATATTCAGCATTCATAAATGGTGGATTATTTTTCACTCAGATAGTCTTATTACTGGTGTGGCAACTCCAATAAGTCATGTATTGCATTCCCAAGGCCCAAATTTACTAAGCTGCTGGAAAGGAAAAGTGGAGATATTGCCCATAGCAACCAGATTCTAGCTGACAGTTTCTAGTATGTAATAGGAAAGTGAGAGCTAGAATCTGATTGGTTGTTATGGGCAACATCTCCACTTTTCCTTTCCCGCAGCTTAGTAAGTCTGGCCCCCAA
>WWET01000274.1:265599-280226 GCA_011038615.1 Limnodynastes dumerilii
TTTTTACGCACTCTTAAGTGTGAATCAGGTCCTAAGGACCTGATTCACACTTAAGAACCTTCTTAAAATAAGAACTTAAAGTCACACCTGGGCTAAACCATGTTGATTGCAGGAGAGTCATATTTCATCTGTTGTAAACAGTACTAGTGTTGAGAGGTGATTTTTTTTCCCAGCCCAAGTGTAATAGTAAAGCTGGTCAGTATCTGTGTGCAGTAAGCAATTCAAAGATATATCCCTGCATGCAAATAATACAATTAATTCCCCCTGCAATCAACATGGTTTTGCCCAGGAGTGACTTTAAGTTCTTATTTTAAGAAGATTCTTAAGTGTGAATCAGGTCCTTAATTTCAAGCTCCTTCTTAAGTCTAAATCAGGCACTACATTTTATTAAGATCCTCTTAGTCATCCTTACCAGTTGTTTGTCATTTGTTTGCCCTTTAATGGGGAGGACATAAAGGAACAAAAATTCACTAAAGTACTTTTAGATCTTAAATGTATAGTCATTACAGCTCAGATGTGAACAGAAGATCACTTGAAGAATTGCTTGAATAATAAAACCCACCATGAATAGTTTGTAATTCCAGGCTTTTCATTTAAAGCAGTCTCTATGGCCAGATTTTTGTCTGTATTGCACAGTTCTAAATCTTGCTTTTTTTAAATTATTTATTATGTGTTCATTTTTTTAAGTGCTGGAGTTGGAAGAACTGGAACATATATTGTCCTGGATAGTATGCTGCAACAAATTCAACAAGAGGGAACTGTAAACATATTTGGCTTCTTAAAGCACATCCGAACTCAAAGGAATTATTTGGTTCAAACAGAGGTACTTTCTTTTGAAATGTGGGGGAGGGGAAAGTAATGTAATGACACATCTCTTGGAGACGCATGCAGAAAGAGAGCTGCCCTGGTCCCTGTATGCATAATTTTAGACAACCGCCATCACTCCTACCTTAAAATCAACCTTTCATTGTAGAGGTCTCCAGAGATAAATGTATCTGGTCCATCCAAAAAGTGCTAGAGCTCAGATTTCAAACCTAAATCAGGATCATAATCTTTGACAAACAGGTCCAGATTAAGGGCTATGGGAAATACTTGGCTGATAAGATGTGAGGGCCCTTTTGACTGAGGCCTGGAAGATATAACTTCACAAAGGCTCATGGGCATAGCAGCGGAAATCAAGTATGCACAGTAAATCCCTGTCCACCATTTTCTTTTAGTCAAAGAGTTGTGGTATTGTAGTCAGTTTTGAAGTCTGGGCAGGTATTGACTTTATGACTGCAATCAATAGTTTTATATGAGATAGTGGCTGATTGCTGGCAATATGGCTCAATATGTGGGTGTCTAATAGGCAAAATATCTACAACTACAATTTTTTTTATTTTCTTTTAGCAGGGTGCATTAGACTGCAGTCTACTCTAATTCCAGCCCCATTAATTAATGTGTTCGCATATAAACATTCTTTTACAAGTCACATTTCTTACATTTGTTTTTACCAGATAAATAACACATTTTATATGCATCAGTAAATATAATTAGTATTACAATGTACAATTGAGAATATTATTATATGTTTTAATGACATGGATCAGTGAATATTATTATGAATGTGCCTTCATAACACATGTAATAATTGTCTTTTGTGAGACTTTTTTCTGCCATTTAAGCTTGGGTTCTATGAAAAACAATGGGCTGGATCTAGACTTAAGAAGGAGCTTGAAATTAAGGGCCTGATTCAGACTTAAGAAAGAGCTTGAAAATAAGAGAGGGAAGTTACTCCTGGGCTAAACCATGTTGATTTCAGGAGAAGTCAAGTTAATTGTATTCTTTGCATGCAGGAATACATCTTTGAATTGCTTACTACACACAGATACTGACCAGCTTTACTATCACACTGTTATTTAGACTTGGGATAGGAAACATCACCTCTCAACTCTAATACTGTATGCAACAGATGAAATATGACTCCCCTGAAATCAACATGGTTTAGCCCAGGAGTAACTTTCCTCTCTTAATTTCAAGCTCCTTTTTAAGTCTGGATCCAGTCCAATGACACATACTAATCCTAATTAGTCCTTTAAATGGGCAAAAAAATAAAACATATTACCAAATATTGTTGCCATGTTTATAACTAAATATGGAATAATAGTACATTTTTGCCCAAGCTTCCTGTCTCCTCTGGCGTATCACATTCAGTATTTTCAAGTACTAACTTAAGTAATTGGCTATATGTTTGCAGAATTCTAGTCAAAGCCCTTATGTCTATTATCACTTCATATAGGAGCAGTACATCTTCATTCATGATGCTTTGGTTGAGGCTATTCTGAGCAGGGAAACAGAGGTACCAGAGAATCACATTCACGGATATGTTAATACTCTTCTAACAACGGGCCCATCTGGAAAAACGAGACTGGAGACACAGTTCAAGGTGAGTCATGTGCTATTTAATGAACTGTTTGAATGAATGGGGTTTTTTCACATTCATTTTATGAATATTAGTCTCCAGGGCAAATTATAGATGTTCTAATGTAATTTTGCTGCTTTAGCACAGCATTTACCTTGAGCTTTGTAAAAAGGCCTAATCATAAATTCAGTATGGCACATTCTTTGTAAATTCTATAACACATTATTGCTGACAGAAGATTCTGACAAAATGACATACGGACTATAAAAAGAAGACATTCTTCCAATGTGAATGAAAACAGGAGCACATTCTTATTTATTAGCAGAGTGTGTTCTGAAGGAAAGCGACCATTTTCTTATTATTTTGCTATAAGCCTTGCTCTCTGTAACCCTGTAAGTAGACAATGTACTTATTGTCATCAATTTAAAGAGCATGAGACAAACTCCAACAGTCTTAAAAACAATTTCCACTAAGAGAAAACATATAACCAGTGGGGAAAAAATATTATATTTCCAGGAGCACATGAGGGTACATTTAGCTAATAACCTTGTTTCATTTTTGAATGTATGAAAACTTATACAATATATAAGGACATAGCCTCTTGCTACAATTGTATTATAAAGCATGTCTTTTTAAATAAAGTTTTTTAAGAAGATTTAATTTTTTTCCACCTTTGTTTTTCCAGTTACTGAGTGAAACCAATATCCTCCAATGTGATTATTCTACAGCACTAAAGGCACAAAACAGGGACAAAAATAGGATCTCTTCCATTATTCCTGGTGTGTACCATCCAGTTGTTTTATTTCCTTTTCTATTTACTGTCATTGCCATACAAGCTCAATGAAAGACTTTGCACCTGCTCCGTTTCTTGTGAAAAGTGCAGCTTTAAATGATTGCTGGTGTTGTTTTTAAAATTGAATATGAGGTCATTAAAATATTTCTCGATCCATGTGCTCAGGGGCGGATTGGCCAAAGAACTTACAGGGAATTTTCCTGGAGGTCACTCAGCAGCTTTTTTATTTGTAAAAACCTGGAATGTTAACTTTCATGGGTGGTGGTTGCTTAAATTATGTCTGTATAGAATGGAGATCATTAGTATGTTTTATGTATTGAGTGGTGGTCACTGGGATGCTGTATGTTTTTGGTGGTGGTCACTGGGGTGGCAGTGACTACCTGCATTGCATAGAGGTTACTATAAATCTCTTTATTGTAATGTGAAATACTTGTCAGTAGGTTCTTTATTCTGTACTAATCCAGTATACATATTTTTTGGAACCCAAAAAAAGTTGATTCCGCCCACATTTGGCCTCTTGCAGATTTTTTTTTCCAGGGCCACTTTAATTTCCCAATCCGCCTCTGAATGTGCTCTTTCACAACAATAAAATAAACAGCCAAGTACTAAGCATAAAAAAATAAGTGTCCATAATTGATAACTGGGGCAATGTGCTTTGTCACCCAATACATCAATCAAAAAAAGTAATAGAAAAAGAAGATCTAACAATGATCATTTATTGAAACCAGTGCTCGGTGCACCTATAAATATAGTAACAGCACAGATAGCTCTTACTAATAACGTTTTATATATTCCTGGTTTATAACAATTTACACTGTCAATTTAATATATCTAACATCAGGTCTGTAAAAAAAAAGATATGTGTGTATGTAATATCACTTATTTCTAAAACATTTTTTTATCATCTCACCTTAAATAAATAAATGCATAAAATATCATTCAGGTTTGGAAACTACTATGCCTATTATGTTCCAGCACATGCCCTCCTTACGACTTCCCTCTTTAAACAGTTGTACAGAGTGCACCTAAGACTGAGGCTTACACAGACTTATCAAGGGCATTCAAACGTTTTATATAAGTCAAGCAATAAATATGCTAAATTTTTATTATATAAATCTCTCCTTGTTAACACATTTATTTTTAAATATGTCACAGTTGAGAGAGCAAGAGTTGGCCTTTCTTCGTTGGTTGGAGAAGGAACTGATTATGTTAATGCTTCATATATTATGGTGAGTAACACATTTTCTTAATGATTAATTAGACTCGCAAATCATTAGTTGAAAAACAAAAATATCCACAAATCAGCAAATCCTTGTGTTAAATTATATCACTTATACATTTAAAGGTTTGCATCTTTGTGTTAAATAATACAGTTTATCGGTCAGTTACATGTTTGTTTTTAATTAAGTCTGCTTCTTAAGCAACAATTGATGAAGCTGTTAATGTAAATGAATTGCACATCTCGCATGTTACACAATGGAATTCCTAGTAACAAAGCAACATGATATTATTGAGTTTATTGGAAATCTCTGAGTATGTTATAATCATTTATTTGTCACGTTGAATATTCATTAGCAAACCACTTATCCTTTGTGATCTCTAACATGGCATAAATGTGTCCTTTGTAGAGGTCTGACAGCAAAACAAAAATAATGCTCACTTTGTATTACATTTACCCTGGTGTGAATTTGTATAATATGCTTACTATTTATAATTTTTGATTTAGTGTTCCCTGTAAATTCTAGTTTAGACATCCAGAGAAAAAAATTATTGGATGAAATAATAATATATTAATAATATGAACTATTATGGACCGTGTTCACATGTAAGAATGAGATAGGTGCGGACACATCTGTACGTAACTCACCCGTCCTGCTCCTAATCCCCTTTTTAGGAACCTTATGGCTCTTAAGAGTTCCATAGGGCTTCCTTAAGTAACCGTGCATATTTTCTTTCTTAAGAATGAAAATGCGCATGGAGAAACCCTCCCCCTGCCCTCCCCGGCTAATCTAAATCCCCCCTCCCATTTCTACCTAAGTCCACCCCGAGGCAGCACTGGCACGCCTCCTTATGACTAAACTACTTTGTGCGGTCTTTAAAGACCACACAGTCAATCTACATAATTAACTGGTACGTAGAATCAGGGCCGGTGCTTAGGGTGTTCAGTAACCCCTTGCAAACTTTTAATTTGCGCCCACCTGTTTAACAATTTTTCATTAAAGTTACTAGAGTATAGTATCCATGTAAGCATCATAAAACACAATCTTGTAACCACATAAAAGAAAGAAAATCATAGCCGCTACTATACAATACAGGTAACATCCTAGTCTCCAGTATACAATTCCCATTTTATCCTAAAAACTGCAACACAATACAGACTGAGGGACAGATTTACTAATCTGTGGGTTTGGAAATGTGGGGATGTTGCCCATAGCAACCAATCAGATTGTAGCTCTCACTTTCCTATTACATACTGGAGAATGTCAGCTAGAATCTGATTGGTTGCTATGGGCAACATCTCCACTTTTCCAAACCCGCATCTTAGGGTCACATACCTTACAGACATTGGGGTAGATCCAGAACTTTGCTTGCAATCCGTTTACTAGCGTAGCGTATTTACGCGTTCTATACACTCCCCTTGGCACACCCCTTGTATGTACGTATTTTGTCCGAGTTCTGCTTTCCAAACCCTACCTTAACTTTTGCCCACATAACCGATGTCATCCGCACACGTACGGATGTGCAACACGTATTTACGCAGCTAAGCACACCCGTACTGTACACTTTAAATACAAACCTCCGCCTACATAGCGTATTTCAGACGTATTTTTGACTCATGTAAAATTGGCACGTGACAAATACGTGAATGGCCCATACATTCACATTTACGCTAAGTTATGAAGCATATTTTCTATGCACTTGTTGCATAGAAAGAATGCGTATACGCAATCTACATTGCAACAAGTAACGTAGATTACGTTACAGAATTACTGTGCATGCGCAATAGAACATATCGGAAAACTCTGCATACGGCCCCATGTCTCTCCAGCCACCCTCCTAATCTCCCCATTATTTCTCTGAAGCCCCCTCAGTATCCCCATCATGTGTTTGAGGCTCCCCAGTATTCCCAATCATGTGCCTCCAGCCTTCCCATCAATATTCCCCATGATGTGCCTTCAGCCCTCCTCAGCATTCCCCATCATATGTCTCCAGCCCCCCTAGTATTCCCCATCATGTTTCTCCAGCCTCCCTCAGTATTCCCCATTATGTGCCTCCAGCGCCCCTCAATATTCCCTATTATGTGCCTCCAGCCCCCCTCAGTATTCCAGGGAGATGCCTGGCGCCGGACACCCCCCCCCCGCTCCCCGCTATACAGATTGGCAGCGTTCATGCATGAACTGTATGAACTCTGCCAATTTGTATATCGGGGGGATGTCCGGTGCCATGCTGGATAGGCGCCGGACATCCCCCCACCCCTCGCTATACAGATTGGCAGCGGTCATACATGAACTGTATGAACGCTGACAATCTGTATAGTGGGGAGAGGGGGGATGACCGGCGCCTATCCAGCATGACGCCGGGATGCACCACATCCCCTCGCGGAGCAGGTCGCTCCGGCCCTGTGTAGAATGTGTAAAGTATCTACTACGCATGCATAGCAGGTCATTTTGGGAAATTCCGCACTTAAGAAGCCGGAGCTTCTTAAGTGTGAATCCGGCCATATAACTTTTAATATTACCGTATTTGCCGGCGTATAAGACGACTTTTTTGCCCTGAAAAACATGCCTCCAAGTGGGGGCGTCGTCTTATACGCCTGGTATAGCTGGCATGTATTTTAAGCTGCTGTACGTGGCGGGTGGCAGGGCTCTGCACAGACGTAGGCCACGTCTGCGGTCACGTGAAGTACTGCTAATACAGGGCTCCAATGGGAGCCCTGTATTAACAGTTTGTCACGTGACCGCAGACGGGGGCGGCGGAACGCACCGCGGAGGAGAAGACAGCAGCCGGAGGAAGACTTCAAAGGTAAGTATAAGGAGTGATGAGTGCTGGGCAGATATGATGAGGAGAGTTGGCAGATATGATGAGGATGAGTGCTGGGCAGACATGATGAGGATGAGTGCTGGGCAGACATGATGATGATAGGTGCTGGGCAGACATGATGAGGATGAGTGCTGGGCAGACATGATGATGATGGGTGCTGGGCAGACATGATGATGATAGGTGCTGGGCAGACATGATGATGATGGGTGCTGGGCAGACATGATGATGATGGGTGCTGGGCAGACATGATGATGATGGGTGCTGGGCAGACATGGTGATGATGGGTGCGGAGGTGTGCGCAAGAGGGGGGGTAGTCTTATACGGCGAGTATATAACAAACTCTATATTTTGAGTGGAAATGTTGGGGGGTCATCTTATACGCCCAGTCGTCTTATATGCCGGCAAATACGGTATATATACAAAAATATATATATTATTATATTATTAGCTATTAACTAGTATATTATACTATATTGTATAAATAAGTTCCTTGCAAGCTTAAGGATTGACAACTTGAAAAGAAAACAATTTATTTATTGTACATTAAAAAATACATGAATAATAGGACATTCAGTCCAAATAACAATTTGGAACACAGAGAATAACAACTAGCATGATTTAACTAAATAATTAACTGATAAACACAAGATAAAACAATTCAGAAAATGTATCAATACAAACTACTCAAACTCACCTTATTATGGAACAAGTATAATATTGAGTCAAGAGCCCCAATAAAGACTTTTTTCATTTTAATAACAATCATCCAGACTTGTTAGATATAGCTGGTTTTTGCTGAACCCAATTTTAGCAGGAGTTAGCAGAAAGAGATAAACGCAGTGTTTGCCCAATCCGTTGGCTTGTCCATCATACCAGTAGAAATGCTTGATGTTAGGTGGAATATCCCAATTTTCTCGGCTAGTAAGCTGTCGATAGAATAAAAGTCCTCTGCTGTGCCATAACAATTACAAGAATCCAGGGAAAAGCACCAACATCCACTGACAGTGGGAAATCAAAGTATACCAAGTCCAGCCTGTAGCAACCATGGTCTGCGTTCATTGAAGTAAATAAACATTTTAATTGTTGGAAAATCAAATATATTATAAAAACATCTGAATGTCAAGAAAACAGACTTGGAAGAGAGGTTTTAGTAGCAGAAAAACCTTTATGCGTTTCGCCTTTCAAATTTTATCAGAGAGTGAGATAGTAGAATATAGGTGAGTTTATAAAAGCAAGCATCATATAGATGCGAGCGTAAATAAAAAAAAAACTGATTGGGCATACAATCATAGCAAACAGGGGTTGCCAGGGAAGGTTGGGGATTGTTCTGGAAGGAGATAAGGAATGTTATTGATTGGTGTTTAGATAAATGGGGTGGGTGGTTAGGTCAGGTGACTGAGTTAATATAAGATGTTGTTTGGGTGTGGTCTGTCTCTTTGAAGTTCGTTTTACCTCCCTCCCTCCCTTTGATTAGGATGTATTTTAACATGTTTAATTTCTTTTCAGACGGGGCATAGGTGGGCGGTAGAGGTGTTGTGTCACCATTTAGGTTTGGCGCATAAAAGAGTTCGTGAGAAATATCTAAGCAGAGGCGCACCCTTCTAATTTACGCCAGGCAGCCCGACACATGACGGGGGCCTTGGTCTGCCTCCTTCTACAATGGGGAGTGCACTTTGAAGTGGTGGGGCCGGGGGGGCGCCTATGTTGACTATCAGTTGGTCATTTAAGTATCCTGAGGTGACACAGGGGAACAGGGGGTGGGGGGGCGCCCATGTTGACTATCGTTTGGTCATTTAAATATCCTGAGGTGACACTCACCTTCTATGCCACCTAGTCTCAACCCTAAATTTTATAGTCTATAATCAATTAACAATTCGGAAGTTCACAATATTTTATTCAATAAACCTATGTCCCCTTTTTAAATGCAATAAAGTAGTCAGTGTCCTTATTTAGTATGAATGAGTTTGTTATGAGTGTTTGCATCAATCATGGCTTGTTTAAAATAAGCTATTGATTAGTTGTGTCAAGCTGTACTGCTGTAAAAAATTTTATTGTCTGTGACTGTAAAATTAACTAAAGTAATAATATTCAACATAGATAAGTACATAATATCCAAATTAAAAGATAAATCAAGGAAAAGGGATTGCACAGTCTCAAATGGGACACAGCAACAAAATACAAAATACAAACAGTATATACCCCAAGATAAGGGGGAGTACCATCTGAGAAGGGATATGGACACTGACAAGATAAGGAGGAAAATAATGGTCCAAAAAAATAGTCCAAAATAAATGGGGAAAAAAATCCCTTTTAATGGGTACACACTGCACTATATATAAATTGTCACATTGTAATAATTTACAACAAGAGTAAACAGTAGATATTAGCAACCAATAGGAAAAAATAAAACTTAACTTTTAATATTTAAATATAATAAAAGTTGATTAGGAGCGAAATATTAGAACAAGTAATAAAATACCATCAATGAAAAACCAATATTGTTGATATATATATATAGTGTGTGGGTCCACATAGCAATCGATCCCTGGAGCACTGAACATGAAAGATAAGGATTACCTACTCCCTTACCCTAACACTAAACCTCTCCACTCCCTAATCCCAAGTACCCCCTCCAGCAACCTAACCCTGAGTTTCCGCCCGCAGCCTAACCTTAAGTCCCCCCTCCCACAGCCTAACCCTTAGACCCTCCTTCTGCAGCTTAACCCTAAGTCCCCGGAGAGGGTTACTCACCTCTCCGGTGGTCTGGTCCGGCAGCTGCACTGTTTTCCGAGAATGAATAGGTGAGCATGAGAATCGCATACTCACCCATTCATAAAAAAATATTCTGCGGTGTTACACATTCGAAATAGGGACAGCCAGAAAGACACTTTCGGCTGTTCCTATTTCGCAATGTGTAACATCACAGCAGGGACTGGCAACGATATATATATATATATATATATATATATAGTAGCAAAATATATGTCCAATAATTTACACTTTTGCATGTGGGAATAATGTCATTTGTCTTAAAATCCATAATGATATCCCTGACTGTGGTTCGAATTTGGATCACTACACACACACTTTCAGTAGTTTGTTTTCATTCTTTATATTATGTACTTGCATTTATCTATGTCAGCTGCTACAACCTCTCTCCTAATTCTTTATTCTCGACATTCAGATTTTTTAATATATATTTTATTTTACAACAACTTAAATGTTAATTTACATTAATGAACGCTGCCCATGACTGGACTTGGTATCCTTTGATTTTGCTGCCCATGACTAGACTTACTATCATTTATTTCAGTCAGTGGCTGTTGATGCTTTTCCCCTGGATTCTGGTAATTGTTATTGCACAGCAGAGTACTTTTATTCTATCGGCAGCATACTAGCCGAGAACAGTGGGATATTCCATCTAGCATCAAGCATTTCTACTGGTAAGATGGACATGCCATGGGATTGGGCAAACACTGTGTGTATCTCCGTCTGGTGCTTTCCCCCTGGATTCTGGTAATTGTTATTGCACAGTGGAGGACAGCAGGTTATTCCATCTAGCATCAAGCATTTTTACAGGTGGATGGACATGCCATTCAATAGGTCTAAATTATTTCATATTTCATATTTAGAGTTGGCCCAGAAACTGCGCTTGTATTGTGTTTAACTCTAGCACCTGCTAATATTTGCTTGTTACAACTAGCTATCTTTAATCCCAATCACTTTCTTATATTGGATTGTCTGTATAATGGTCCAGACTCAATTCAGTTGACAGGACTAAAGATGTTTTTTTATTGATACATTTTCTGTCTTTTTACTTTGTTAATTTGTTGAACCTTGCTAGTTTTTCATGATTGCCACCGAATGTCCTATTTATTTATGTCTTTTGTGATTTACAATAAATAAGCACCTTGGGCCAAATCTAGAATTAAGATTAGACTCTGTACATTAGTCTCCGCAATGAAGGCTAATACATGGAATTTGCTATCCTATATTTGCTCACCCCCTGCACTCCCCTTGCACCGACGGCCTATCAGCTTACAGAGTACTACATTAAATGTTTGCAATTGGAAGGGCCACGTACAGAATGCAGCATCATACGCAAGGGCTTAGCCATTCAGGATTCCACCCACCATAATTATCAAGTACGTATTGTGAGTGGACCCGCCCTGCCCTGCATGCGCAAAACAATCTCCACATGGTGAATAGTGTTAATAGTGAAAAGTGTTACTTGGAAATACCCCCCATTTGTGCATCAGAAAAAATATCCTGTTGTGCCAAGTAAGAGATTCCATTGGGGAATTAGGTTATCAAATATATTTAAAAAGGCTACTAAATTACCACTATGAGGACCCCCCCTCCAGAACTGTATCAGTATATAAGCTAACTTTTGTGGTGCCTCATCATTGCTGCCTTTTTGTAGCTACTAGCATCCAGTACATTGATTACGCCGTTTAACCGGGCCTGTGTCAGAGCTGTATTTGTCCCAAAACCTTAGTTTAGTTGTGCGGCTGCACACAACTCAGGTTACACCCTCCTGCAACCTAATTCTTGTTAAGGTAGAATAAGGTAGACTATTTATCATTAATAGCTATTGATGTTGTTATATCATTGGAATGCAATTGTAACCCTTTTATAATTTGTTATACAATTCTTTATCACCAGGGCTACCACGAGAGCAATGAATTCATTATTACACAGCATCCTTTGCTGCACACCATTAAAGATTTCTGGAGGATGATCTGGGACCACAATTCTCAGATAATTGTAATGCTTCCTGATAACCAGAATATGGTAAGGTACAAGTCCATGTTCTACTTTAACCTCAGAAAGTTAAATGGCTCTAAACCTCTAATGTCATTTTTTTTCCAGAAATAAGGCAATGTAATATGTAAAGTACTGTATGCGACTCGATAACTCTTACCTGACATTACATCAAATACATCATAAACAGATTTTGTTAGGCATGTCAGTAATTGATATATCAATAAGATCCCTGTGTATGAATCTAGAGAGCTGTCATACACACTGTGCCTGTTTCTGTCGGCTTCAGAAGCAACTTTAGGCCAGCATATCAACCAATGAGAGTGGAGACATATCCTGGTGCAGCTTCCGATATTTGTAGATACAGAGAAGATGTGGGGATTGGAGGCACTCACAGAGACTTGACACAGCTTTAAAGTGGTATGCAAAAGCTCTAGAGAGAGCTGTATTTAATGCAGATATCTATAGGTACATATTGCAGAAATCCGACGTTTCAATCGCGGTAACGCGATTTTCCTCAGGGTGCAATAGGACAGCGTGTCACACTAGTGTCAAGTCTCTGTGAGTGCCTCCAATCCCCACATCTTCTCTGTATCTACAAATATCGGAAGCTGCACCAGGAGCACATACAACCTAAAAGTAAGAGTGACGGTTTTTTCTTTTTCTCTCTATATATATAAATATATATATATTAAGATCAGTAGCACACAATATTGTAAATAGATATTGTAATAGCAGATGTAAATAGCAGAATTTGTTTTTTAAATGGTAAAGTAATTAATACTTCTGATACTAGTTTTATTTGTATTTTTTTCAGTTTTGTAGCTATATTATTTATCTGTTATTTTTGCTGTTTATTTTAATATATGCTTGTTTTAGTTGATAATGTATGTATTTGTATTTTTTTCATGATCAGGCTGAAGATGAATTTGTCTACTGGCCAAACAAAGATGAACCTATTGCTTGTGGAAATTTTACAGTATCTATGGTAGGGGAAGAACATGTCTGTCTTTTCAATGAGGAAAAGCTCATAATCCAAGAGTTTATTTTAGAAGCTACACAGGTAAGCATTCATTGCATAGGGTTATTAATGTACCATATTTATTATATGTATGGGTGTGGTCGGAATATAGGCAGAAGAAAACTAAGATACATTCTATTATATTATTGCAAAATCTTCATTTGTTTACAATTTACATAAATATCAAAATATAAGGCCAGATTTACTAAGCTGCAGGTTTGGAAAAGTGGAGCTGTTGCCCATAGCAACCAATGAGATTTTAGCTGACATTCTCTAGTATTTAGAAAGAAAATGAGAGCTAGAATGTGATTGGTTGCTGTAGGCAATATCTCCATTTTTCCAAACCCACAGCTTAGTAAATCTGGCCTATAAGGTTCCCTTTATAGTATGAATTTAATATTGCAGATAATGGTGCTGATCAAGTTAGGAGTATCCTCACAAAAAGGTACATGCACATGCATCCATTCCACCTGACTGGAACGCAATACGCTGTATCCAGACTGCCAATAAATTACACTTTCAACAGCTTTAAAGGGGGCGGCCGGGTTGTGCTCCAAAGAGGATATGACTTAGTAGTGTGTACAGTATAGATGTGCTAATGGACTGCATATCGATCCAGACTTTAAAAGGGCCACTCAAAACAGTAGGAAGACTTAAGGTAGGGTATGGCTATTGGAAGTTGGTTAGAAGGGTGATTTGTTGGATATACTGTATTCTATATCAAATGCATCTAAATGCCTGCTGTTAGTTATATATAAATATATAAATATAAATGTATATATTTATACCAATTCTGTTGGCTTTGATTTTCAATAATTTAATAAGCTTAACTATTATTTTTATAGGATGATTATGTACTGGAAGTAAAACATTTTCAGTGTCCCAAATGGCCAAACCCAGACAGCCGAATAAGTAAGACGTTTGAACTTATAAATATAATCAAAGAGGAAGCTGCCAATAAAGATGGGCCTCTCATTGTACATGATGAGTAAGTAATAACAATTGTTTACAGGGTCATTCCTTCTTTGCTGCAGTGTATGGTATTCAGTGCTGGATTTTAAAATAGTAGCGTACACATTTATAGCTTGCCAGGGAGGAAGTGAATAAATTTGCACCATCCCTGAAATGGAGCACTATTGTGGATAGTTAGTGTGTTATATTATTATATTTCTTAAAATGAATGATATTTAAATTTGTCAGAAAAGTTAAATGTTAAACTACTAGTATGGGTTTTTTTTGTTTGTTTTTTATTTATTGGTGAACCTAAAACAAATCTTTTATAACTATGCTTTTTAAAATTACCTCAGTGCAATCACTGTGTTGTATGGGATGACATTATATCTCCATACCACTGCCTCTAAAGGTACACTTGACCACTGATTATATATAATATGTATCTCCGGTGATTTCAGATACGGAGGAGTGACAGCTGGGACATTCTGTGCATTGTTCACTCTCATGCACCAGTTAGAAAAAGAGAACTCTGTTGATGTTTATCAGACCACCAAAATGATTAATCTAATGCGACCTGGGATTTTCACAGATATAGTAAGTACATTTCCAATAGAATTATAAATAATAGATAGAATAAATAGAAATAATTGTTA
>WWET01000274.1:280394-294135 GCA_011038615.1 Limnodynastes dumerilii
ATATATGTGTATATATATATGTGTATATATATATATATATATATATATATATACACACAGAGTTTTTTTTATTTATGTTGTTAGATTAATGGTAAGTTTTCACTCATGTTTCTTTGAATTTCAGGAGCAGTATCAATTCTTATACAAGTCTATTCTGAGTCTGGTAAGTACAAGGCAGGAAGCATGCCCAGTGGCATGTATGGAAAGCAATGGATCTACATTACCAGATGGAAATACTTCAGAAAGCCTGGAATCCTTAGTGTAATTACAAGAATGCTACCTTGTCACTGCTCAGTAAATGGTTTACCAATATGGAGCATCATGTCAATTATTATGTACCTGTCTGAAATCCTTCCAGCACTATTTTTGTATTGAATGACTATTGCCTAATATTCACAATTAATAATGTGTGCCTTTTGGGACAATTTATAATTCTTCAATCAAAATTAATTCAACAAGTTATTCAATTGAATGGGGCTGTGATATATTTGCTCAGTATTAGTTTACGACTAGCTCATTTTTAAATATTTACTTACTTATTTATAGATGTGCATTTTGCTAGCACTTTGTATTCATTTGTAGTGGTTTTATTTTTGAACTGTAAATGGTATTGTTCTTGGTAAACATTTTCATAAGGATAAGAACCCAAACTGACTTAAGGAAATTAATAACCTAACAATTATTGTAAATATTGTTCTAGTGTCTCCATGGACCAAAATTATATTTATAATTGTAGATTTTTTATATTTTATTACTGAGTCCATTTTCTAGTATCTGCATTGTAACGATGAAAAATCTTGTTTTTACGTTAACTAAATGTTCTGATTTGTTCATGTGATTCTTATAATCAAACAATAATAATACTGTTTTGCATGGAATTTTAACACTTTGTGGAAAAAAATAAAATTAAATTGTTTACAATACTCGATTGTTATTGTATATACAGTCCAACACTTTGCCATATAGTTTGTGAGCTATTTATTACACCTTTTACAATGCAACAAACTTTGGAGGGAGGGGAACTGTATATGCTATTTAGAAAATAGTTACATAGATATAGTACCATTCTTCCCAAATATTAGTTAAAACGAAAGTCTCTGACAGTAAGTAAGTGGGGATGGTTTCTAGATAGGCAGACAGACAGACTGACCAACATTGTTCTCCAGGGGTGTAGCCTGCTTTTGACACCAGGTGGGAAATATGGAAAAATAGGGGCTACAGGCTCAGCTTTTTCAAATTTGAAATATTATATAAATTATTTTTAATACTGGATTAAACTACTCTGGGTCTATTTATCTTATTATTCACAATGGCTCACAGGCTTTTAAAATAGTAATTGCAGCTAGTTTAAAATTTCCCCAAAAAAATCACCAAAAATGTTGATTTAAAAAAAAACAAAAAAAAAACTCTTTAGTAAGTGTCCTCCTGGGTATATAAGCAGAAGCAAAACCACATCGAAGACACAGAACAGATCTGGGAGTTATGATAGGGCTGGATCCTAATTTAATAAAAATAGATCACGTATGAAAATCACCTGTATTTACTGTGCATATACAGCACATGGAATTCTTCCTCCACACGGCCCCAATACAAGATACACATGGTGGATGGGAACGGATATTTAAATCGTACAGTAAGGGCTTGGCTAAGAGATGCATGTGGAATACTTAAGGTAGAGCCCTGGGCATGGAAAATAATTTTGCAATCAGGAGTTCATGGGGCGTGCCCTGTCTTCCTGAATGCGGAATTTTGGATACCAAAATCCATACGTTAGCCATAGTTATTTAACCACTACATTGGTTGCTGTAATATTTCCAATCTGCCAAAAAGTTCTATTAAAATAAATAAAATATTTTTTTTGCAAGTTTTATTATCCAACAAGTCCATACAAACATGCTCAAACATTAATTTCAGAGGATTCAAAAATGTTTATATAGCAAAAATACAGAATTTTTATTTCTAATCATGTTTTTTTACTCAATATAAAAACAGTTTCCATTTGACAACACATCAGCTGTACAGGGCAAGCTCAATGCAGACTGTAACAGTTCTTTAAAAACACCTTCAATGACCAAGATGCACATATTAAAACAAAGATGAACTATTGCTTCTAAAACTACAGCACTACATAGCACAACTGAAATAGGCACAGTTGTTTCTTTAATACCCCGTTCACACTGAGCCAAAAACCTGGGAAATTGCCGGGGCAAGCCGGGTACGCCGGCTGCTACCCAGGTCTGCTGACCCAGGAGTTAGACCCGGGACATTTGCAAGGTTATTCCCAGGTCCGACCCCGGTAGCCGCCAGTGTGAGCGGTGCAACCCGGGTTTTTTAGCCCGGGTCGCACAGACACTTCAGGAGTGATGTAATTTATTTACTATTGCCCTGGCAACAAGTGTTGCCAGAGCAACAGTAAACAAATTACGCAGTGTGATGACTCACACTACTGACAGGGCAGGCCTGGGTCATGGAATTTCCCAGGTCTGCCCTGCAATGAAAATATAGTCTGTGACCCTGGGATCTCCTGGTGGCACGGCAATATCCTGGGTTTACAGACCTGGGATATTGCCAGGGCGGCAGTGTGAACACAATATTAGCTGAGTTATGCCGTTAAAACATAAGCCATTAGAAAGCTTTCCTCTCTGTCTTGTTGTTTTCACAGGTCAAATCTGCATATGGTCCCATTTTTCTGGTTTGTTGCTCATAAAACCCACAAGGGATTAAAAAGAAAAAAATTCACTAGATACATAGGAATCATTTATCCCTATGTTTCACTCCTGTACAGTGCAAGCTATGGATGCTCCACCCCCATTTTAAGATCATACTTGTTATAGTAGACAGAGATTGGGGCCGAATTATACTTGTCAGAAAAGGAGAATGGCACTGAAATGGGACATAGACTAGGACCCCCAGAACATCACAGAAATGATGGGTAAGTATTTCCTAAACATTTGTGCCTAAGGCTTCTGATTAATAGCTGCACCAACCCTAGCAAAACCACAATAAATCCATTGATGTTTTGTAAACTTATGTGCACTTGTCATTTTACACGTGTGCACTTGTATAAATTAGTAACACTTATCATAGAGTAACATTCATTTCGCGTTAAGTGGTTCCTTTACATAAGACAGTATACAGAGTACATATATATTGACATGGAAGGAACCTGAAGGGGTGTTTAATAAACAACCATTTCCAAATCAGTTCACTTGTTACCCGAAAATAATGGAAGCAGCAGAAGACATTTCAAATTGCCACAGCAATCAAGTTTCAAACTAGGCAACATCTGAACAATTCAACACCAACATTAGAGAAAATCCTTCAGTTCAATTATTGACACCATGAGGTTTGAATACAGTGAGGTTTAAAAACACATCTTCTCTTTGGTGATTCAAAGTTCATTTGGTTGCCAAAAAGATAAAGTTCATGATGAACAATTTGTCTGCTGATTTGGACAGAAAAACTGCTATATTTATAGGATCAGTTACAAAAGTGAACCAACTGAACTATAATTAGAGAAACACATGAATATATAAAAGCATTTATACATCTATGCTAGTTAACCGGTCATTTTATCCTCACCAATTTATCTGTGAAATGTTTTGTGATGAAAGGAATTGCTTGGAGAATGACTATGATATGCCAGCATATATCATATAGTGCACTGATACTCATTTGTGATGTAAACTATGCTGCTTGCATTCATATTAAGAAAGAGCGACAACCTAATATTTGGCTTATAAAAAGTGTTTTGCTATTTCCATGGTGATTGTTATTTTATTTTCAAAGTACATAATACATTCATTGATGATATTTGCTGTATTTTGTATGGAACCGTCTTTTTTTCCATGTTATGCAAAACCCACAATATATGTAATAAATGAAAATTAGAACATTTACAGTGAAAATGTACTCTTTGAATTATAGAAAATTCCCTCTTCTTTAACCCTTTCTAAGATTGGTCCATAGATATTCTTAGTCAAAGGGATCACCAAGCCTTTGCTGTCAATTTCACCTGAGGAAAAAAATAAATAAAAAAAAAGAAGATTAAAATATGATCTAAAACAGGGGCTCTCAACCAGTGGTACTCAGAGGTAGTAGCCATACTTGTACTCTATCCAGGTGCGATACCAGATGGCAGAGGCCATTTAATATACATACATACACACACACACACACACACGATCTGATTAAATAGTGGGTAACCAGTACTCCTCGAAAAATATCAACCTGACTGAGAATATTCAATATAAATACATGCAGCAAGCACTTTCATGCCATTCTGCAGATTGTGGTTCAGTATTCCTACTGTATTCAGTAGTGTTGATGACCCATTCATTGAATCAATCAATTGGATGGGTAAGATAGTGGAAAAGAAGTGAAAACAATGAATAGCAGCTTTGGAGACTTTTGTGCTACGTAGTGAGAACAACGAGCAAGCTGCAGAATAGAATATGAGCACTCCATTGCCCACACACATCCCATTGTATAAGACTTTCTTCGCTATCTTAGTAAAAACGCGCCCTCTGCAGCTTAAGATGTCTTGTCAATGATCACAACAGCACAGAAAGAATGCTCGTGAATACAACAAAACAAAGCAGAATATCCACCAAATCATTTTGTGCTTTAAGCTTAATATTGTTTAATACATGGCTACGTTTGCTGCTTTGAAAATCTGTGCAGTAAACCATTTAAAAGTAATAACATTTCATTGTATTTCATTATAGTTAATTGTAGTTAGAAACTATGGCCCTGATCCAGTCCTACATTTGGATTAAGTTGACTACCCACCATCCAAAACCATTTTAGCAGCAATAGCAGTTGGGTAGCCCACAGTTTTCGACATAGCAGAGTAGCCATTCACATCTCCATATACGACCAAGCTTATGTTTTTGCTTTCCAGATGCCCAGAAGGATGCCTGATGCCAACGTCATTTCTCATAACAATCATGTCTCGCTCCCCAGGAACTGCAAAACAGAATAGACGGTGTAATGTTTTCATATCATGTGCTGTTAAAGATTACTGTACCTGTCATTGCAGCTAGCAAGGGAGAAACTGCCCAACGTCACAAATAGCCAGTCAATTAAACTTTATGATTTAAAAAGGATTATTAAAAAATAAAATGAACCACCCAAGACAAACATTTCAAATGCAGTTGATTCATCAGCTCCCATAATAGAACTGCTGTAGTATTACTGTAAAATGTAGCTAAATAAGCAGATCATTCCTACCAAAGGAAAGCATCATTTCCAGATGTTTTGCTAGGGCACCAACAATGGACTCTGCTACAGGTACCGGTTCTTCACTTAAGAGGCCAAACCTGTTCAGACAAAGGTGCTGGGAATTAGAAACTCTCCAATGGATATGTAGCAGCAAACCGTTGTAAATATTCCATTATAGTAAAATATGCATGTATGAATTTAAATGCACCACATATATAAAACACAATAGGCCTGATCCAGACCTGGATGCAAAAATGAATGCATCCTGCATGCTGTATATGCATATGCAAATAATAATATAATAATATTTCACTCAAAATAGGAAAACGTTTATCCTGGTTAGGATACAAGGGCTTAAAATGCCCTTACTGTAAAATTTAAATACCTCATCACCACATGCATTCCGTCCTGCCGAAAAAAGTCACAGCACAGAAGTCTGGATTGTGAAGTTTGTGCTAGCAAAAAGTGGAACATGCCCCCTTCCTGTGAGTCTGAAACTGATCGTGTAAAATCATACTTACCACTGGACTGTATCCATATTGCTGTCATCCTTTTCTAGCTGGTTGTACACAGCTTCTTTAATGTGGGCAAGACTGGTGGAGGTTGGAATATTCAGCAAATGACACAAGAGATCTTTCTGTATATTAAAGTTGAGTAAATACATATTAAACCATTGTAATGAAGCTTCTTTCCATTCATACTACTAATGTACAGGTAAGGAAAGTAAGATAATATAACTGGTACACCAGAAGTATCAATACAACGTTTTTAAAAAGGAATTACAATAAAAATAAACAGGTTGCTAAAAACCATTTCCCGTATTTCCTGACCTGGATCAGAGATAATGGGGTAGATCCAGACCTAAGTACGTTAGTGTTTTTACGCTAGCCTCTGATGTAAAATCGCCTATTTGTATTTACTGCGCATGTGCGCGGCAGATGTTACGCCACATAACTCTGAGCGTACTTACCATCAGCGTAATTACTAACGAAGGGCCGGGGGTTTCCATACGACACCCGTAGTTACGCTTTGTAGGCGGAGGGAGGCATTTAAATCGTAGTATGGGCCGGGTTAGGTAGTTACGTACGTGAATCCATTACATATGTCAGTACTTACGCTTTGACAAGTTAAGGTAGGGTTTGGGAAGCGTAAAGCGGCCAAAATGCGTACGAGCGAGGGGAGGGCCTATGGGAGTGCACTGAAACTATGCTAGCATAAATACGCTACGCAATGTAACATAACTATCACTTAGGTCTGGATCTGGCCCAACATGCTTAAGTGGGGATGGATGCTGTCCCAGTACCCTGGATCCAGCTGCCCCACTGCCCCTCAATCACCCCCTGATGGCATGAACAATGGCAGTACTCACAGCTGCTAGTAAATGTTTCTTTAGAATCAGCGCTCAACATTCTGAGCTCTGTCTATAGCACCTAGCCAGTAGCTGACAGTATCTCCAGACTGAAGCAAGCAAAGAGGAGCGATAGCCGTCAAACTCAATTAAACTAAGTAGCTTATGAAATCACACCTCTGTTTCGGACACCCCACCCTCATCCTCAATCATCATTAACAAAGAAAACAAAGTCATGCATTCATAGAAAATAAAACGTATAATGGCATGATCACAGCACTGCTTGCTTACCCATGTGATTGTTGGAGTGTCTATTGCAAGTAATGGGCAGGGATCTGGATTTATTAATCCTAATTTTACAAATCCACTCATTGCTTTAGCAAATCCCTGATAACAAAAAATAATAATCATTAAAAAATAAATAAATAAATAAATAAATAAATAGAACAGTAATTACATACAGGATTTTATAGTGCTTGTATGTAGGATTTTATATTAAACTAGTCAAAGGTCTGTCAAAAAAAGTATTCTCAATTCACTTCTCTCCAGCCTCCCAATATTCCCCATCCTGTGTCTCCAGGCTCCCCAGTATTCCCCATTTATGTCATTCCAGTTGCCAGTATTCCCCGTCATGGACCGTATTCACACCTAAGAGTGAGTTAGGTGCCCCTAACCGACCCCCCGTTTTTAGATACCTTATATATAGGGCTACCTTATCTAACCGTACGTAGTTTCCTTCTTAAGAAGGAAACTACACATGGACAATGCCTCATCGACCGCCCCCCACTTCTACCTAAACACTCCCAGAGGTGGCATTACGCAGCCTCTAACTAAACTACTCTGTGCAGACTTAAAGACACAGAGGAAATCTACGTACCTAACTGGTACGTAGATTGCGTAAATGCTAAATCCCTCCCTCCTCCCACTTCTACCTAAACACTCCCCAAGGCGGCATTAGGCTGCCATTTTTAACTAAAATACTCTGCGCGGTCTTTAAAGGTCTGTAGATTGCGTAAATTACCTACTACGCATGCGTGGTAGGCCATTTCGTAAATATACGCACCTAAGAAGCATCAGCTTCTTAGGTGTGAATCAGGGCCCATTTGTCTCCAGCTCCCAGTATTCCCCATCATCTGTCTCCAGCTCCAAGTATTCTCCATCATACGTCTCCAGTTCCCAGCATTCCCCATCATGAATCGCCAGCTCCCAGTATTCCCTATCATGTCTCTCTAGTTTACAGTATTCCCCATCACATCTGTCCAGCTCCAAGTATTCCCCATAGGCCCTGATTCAGAGTTTGAATAAGAGAGGAAAGTTACACAAAATGACAAAACCATGTAGATTTAATCTGTTGCAAACATTATTACAATTAAAAGGTGGTTTCCCAGTCAAAGTCTAAATAACACTTTAAAAGTAAAACTGGTCAGTATCTGTGTGCAATATGCAAAAGCAATGTATTCTCCCTGCATGCACAGAATAAAAGTAATTTGATTGCCCCCGAAATCAACATGGTTTTGCCCATGTGTAACTTTTCTATGTTATATTCAGACTTTGAATCTGGTCCTATGTCTCTCCAGCCTCCCCAGTATTCCGGATCATGTCTCTTCAGCTCCCAGTATCCTTATTATGGACCTGATTCAGACATTGAAAATAAGAGAGGAAAGTTACTCCTGGGCAAAACCATGTTGATTTCACGGGGAGTCAAGTGATATGTATTCTTTGCATGCAGGGATATATCTTTGCTTTGGCTTACTGCACACAGATACTGACCAGCTTTACTTTTACACTATTATTTAGACTGGGGCTGGGAAATGCCACCTCTCAACTCTAATATTGTTTGCAGTAAATGAACTAGGACTCCCCTGAAATCAACATGGTTTTGCCCAGGAGCAACTTTCCTCTCTTATTTTCAGTCTGTGAATCAGGTCCCATGTGTCTTTAGATCCCAGTAAGCCCTATCATGTGTTTCCAGCCTTCTTCTTCTCTTAATATTTACACTCTATATAACTATAACTGGAGACCAGAGAAATAATGTTCCCATATTATACACTGTACAGGAATAGAGTGATTTTAAGACACTTTCGCCCTAAGCTCTGTTCAATTCCAGATCGGTGATCATTACAGACTGGCAGCCTGTCTATATTGATCACAGATCCGGAAATGGGCGGAGTTTAGAGCGGAAGTGGTGCTATCTTAAAATCACTCTATTTCCAGACATTGTATAGTCCTGGAACGTTACTCCTCTGAACTCGGAACTCCGGGCTCTGGTTACAGTTATATAGAGTGTAAATAGTGAAAGGAGAAGTAGTGGACTCTGGGGGGTTTCAGCAGAGCTGGTAAGTGTGCCGCAGTGCTCCAGACCCATGTGCAGTAACGTAACAACGGTGTGGACGCTACTACGCATGCGTATAACAGTGAGGAGTAGAATGGCTTTTATATATATAGATGATGGTTAACATATCACCTAGACTATACCTTGTATCTCAGGGTCCCTCTCATTAAGGTATGGGCTGACTGAATTCCATAGGGTTCAGCATATTTTGTACTATCCCTGTTTGGAAAGCCTTCTAAATTTAGTCCAGGGAAACAGTCCATGACTGTAACAGAATCAAGCAAGGAACCGCCAGCTGCAATATTAACAACCTATGAATAGAAGAACACATAAAAAGCAATATCCATTATTTTTCTAAGCAAGAAGCATAATATTCAGCATTTGACTCCTTTATCACACAAATTACTAAAACATTTACTACATAAACTGTTGAGATATGGGGGAAGTAAGACACTTAACCAGACTTAGGCAGTACTCCAGATGTTGTGAAACAAGAGGTCCCATCATTCTTATACCAGGTATAAGCTATGCTTGTGCTGTTGGAGCATGCTGGGAGTTGTAGTTTCACAACACATGGAGTGCAAAAGGTTGCCTATGCCTGCACTAAAAAGGAGAATTATCAGACTTTCAAATTATACCCACCATTTCTACAACTCCACTTTTATAAATCTACTTTTATGGGCTACAGTTCTCTGTATGGCAAATTCCGCCTTTATGAAAATTAGAATTCATTTTTACACTACAATAATGATTTCACTAACCTGTCCATTCTTCAAATATGTGGCAGGTTGTATGGTGTTTAGGAGAACACCTAGAGGGCTCCAGCTAAACTTATACCTGAGTGGATTGTCTGAATACTCAGGGGCTGGAAGACCTCCACAAAATGAGTTGTAGGATTCCACCTTGAGGAAAGGAAAAAGAAATAAATAACACTTTGTTACACATAGGCAGCCTTCATAGCTTGGCTCAGTAGCTTGAGAAATACTAGGCCACCCTGCAATATTTGTGATATTCAAAAGGAATTTTTTGGCTAAACTTACAGTATATCATCAGGTCAAGGCCATATACACTATTTTAACTTAGCCTCTACCTCTGCAGGTTGCTTTTTACCATCTGAATATGTTGCAGCAGGTGTCTAAAAAGTAAGCCAAACTTGTGTTCAATAAGTGGTGTCCTTTAAGATCTTTATAGAATAACAATGTAACAAGTTCCTGGCAACCTTCACAACTTCCGATGACTCCCCACGCTTGCAAACTGACAGGCGGTATATGACACACTTTTAAACATTTTAACTTAATTTCAAAATTCCATTTTGTTTTTTTTTTCACAACTGAAATTCTGCCATTGTTTTTTACGTTATGCAGACTTGCTACATTACACGTTTCATTTTTAATGACATCTTCACCTGCTGAAACATATCTAGAAAAGACCACATATGCGCTCAATATAAATAGGAAAAATTGCACATAAATTGTTTTATTTTTGAACATATGCTAAGCCAGATAATGGCATATGTGTCATAAACCACTTCCTCCATAAGGAGTTTTAGTTCTCACGTTGTATAGCCTTTTACATTAAAAGGAATTTGTTGTCACATTAATAATGCTTAAAAAACCATGTATTTTCTGTTTCTCTAAACATGCACTTCAATCACCTAAACACTCACCTTAGCTTCCACATCTTTAGCTTTATCAAAGCATTCCATGGCCAACATATGATCAAGACCTGGATCCAAACCCATTTCACCAACAATAGTAATTTCAGCACTTTCTGCACTGCAACACAATGCAAATGGATGCACAAGTTCACATTTACTACAGTCTTCTGCAATATAATACCTGTCTAAATCCCTCCAGATGGAAAACTACATACATATAGTGTAACACAATAATAAACATTTTGCTGTCAAGAAATGACAATTATATGGAAACTAATGGGCTGACTCAGAGTAACAAAAACACAAATGGAGCAAAGCGGCACTTGCACAAACAATTTTGACAGGGGTGGACTGGGAATCTGCAAGCGACCACATGTGGATGGAATCAGCTAAAGGTGGAGCTAACAAAAGTAAGTAGGATTAGCATAAAATGAAAAAAAAACCAACACTTTATAAAAGCAGTGCAAATACATAATGTGGGTGTAGAGACTATATCCAGTTATGTAAAGGTATATAAATACAAGGGCACATCCCTGGAGGTTCTGAGTGGCCTCCTAATGTGGAGGAGGATGGCAGTCACATTCTTATAGCATGGAAGTGGCGATGGTGACATACAGTAATATTAAGGTAATACCATTTGGAAAAATACGAGCACTATGTTACAGTGTGAGTGTATGCTAAGATTTCTATATATGCACAAGAGTCATTTGCAAACCCCCCTTCAAAAATTAAACATTTGCCCATGAGTTACAATTTAATACCGTATCTACTGACTGAATTTCATATTACAATAGAGACATTTATTTTCACATCAATACAATGCAGGTTGTCTCCTAGTGACCTCCACCCAATTTCAAGAGCATCCTAGAGACCTCCTTTCTATACAGACATGTCACCACCACCTATAACTGTGAACATCTTAGTTCTCTTCAAACAAAAGGGTTGCTGAGTGGCCTCAAAAGCCACAAGCCTACCAGGAAAAGACCCTATAGGTCCTATGGCCAATTTCCCCTGAATGCTGCAATGTGCAATGTGCACATATATTTACATTTTACTGTATACAAGGAAAAAAATGCTTTTGCTTTTCGCTTGAGATAACTGCAGAGTTTTATTTTAACACCCCAATTTTGAGTTTTGAAGTGGCTCCATTTTTTTGCTGTAGTTCCTAACTCTGATTCAGCCCCTACATTTTTTCCCATCATTAGGCAGTTGTAAAAGATTTCTGTATTAGTACTGCATGAAATATTTCCTTCTAAACACAAGATTTTAGGTTCTGTTTTGTGTTGTTATACATTACAAGTAAATATCTATAGTAAACAAATGGAGCAGTTATGGTCAGTATTTTGGATTAAAGTTTATGTTTATAACATTCTTGCAGTCTGCACTCTGTTACACTAAATGGGCCTGATCCAGACCTACGCTGATGCGCTGTGCATACTAATGCACAGCGTATCGACACCCCCCTGTGCCCAGCGTAATTACACACTGTTAAGCAGGCTGAAGGATACCCTAACTTCAGCCGGCGTAACAGAGCGTAAACACGCCGGGCACCGCAGCGTAACAACCTAACCCAGCCCTCCCTTCCTCATTTCCATGCCTCTCCCGCCTACCTTTCCTAACTACAGTGTAGTTACGGAGAGAAGCTAAGCTACGATGCCCGATACTGACTAAAGGGTTTCCTTAGTTACGCCGGGCAATATTTGCGCAGATCGTCTAAAGAGCGTAGGTCTGGATCAGGCCCAATCCAACTAGAACTGTTTGTAAAGTAATATACATGGAATTGCAAGCTTAAAAAGCCAGATGAAGATTTGCTAAATAAATAAAACATATCTGCATTGCTTAGACCATTAGAGTCTTAAATATAAGTAGTGAGGGACAGGCAGGGCTTTCTTTCATGTCGGACGCACCGGAACGGCGTTCTGGCCCCTTTTTACAGCGGGACAGTCTCACTTTCTGAGGACTGTCCTGCCCAACTCACAACTCGTCCCGAGAGATCAGACTTTTGGGACAAAGTTGTTTTTGTTTTTTTGTTTGTTTTTTTTTTAAAAGCCATTGCTGTGCTGTGTATGCGGCAGAGCTTTTAACAGTGCAATACAGGTCATACAGGGCTCCTACGAGTGCCCTGTATGACCAAACCTGTTACTGCAAATGGCAGTGACCGGAGCTATGCGGTCACTGCCATTCTAACAACAGATTTGGTTCTGCAGGGTTCCCGTAAGAGCCCTGTATTACCAGTACCGCACCATGTGACCGGAAGAGCCAGCGTGGGACAGACGGAGGAATGGAGAAGGGAGAAGACGTCAAAGATAAGTAAGAGAAGACATGGCACTCCTGGAAGCTGGACATTATAAGGGGCAGAAAATGGAGGCTGGATATTAAAAGAGGCAGACAATGGAGACTGGATACTAAAAGAGGCAGACAATGGAGGCTGGATATTAAAAGGGGCAGACAATGGAGGCTGGACATTACAAGGGGCAGACAATGGAGGCTAGACATTATAAGGGGCACACATGGAGGCTGTACATTACAAGGAGCACACCTGGAAGCTGGACATTATAAGGGGCAGACAATGGAGGCTGGATATTAAAAGAGGAAGACAATAGAGGCTGGATATTAAAAGGGGCAGACAATGGACGCTGAACATTACAAGGGGCACAATTATAAAAAATTATAAGGGAGCTGTAATAAGGACCGAAACTTAGGGGGCTGCAATAAAGGCTGATGAGGGGCGAGTTCCTGCACCTTTTTATTAAAAAAACACTGGGGACAGTGGGAAAAAAATAAATGGTTATTCTTTAATATTACTTAAGTACAACTATACTTGGTACTCATATAAAGTGGTGAGGTATGCGTTTCTTTATTTATCTGTAGAACCCTTCATATATTTAGGGTATTCAGTCATACGTTGTTCATCAAACCCAAAGACCACTTAATAACATACAATATTTCACCGTAGTACTAGAGTACATCTTTACAGCATGAGCAGACTATATATGAAGGCTTATCAGGGCACCAGCAAAACATGGAAGCTTACTATGACAGAAGGGACACATGATAGGCAATAAGCACTGTGCAGCTAGCTACCATTGTTGCTACTTACCTACTAACAATGTAGGCAACAACAAAAAAATTGGGCACAAAAAAATTCTTAAATTACAAAGAAACTTTTAGTAGCAGATAT